>JAGFNQ010007879.1:0-60355 GCA_024364735.1 Boesenbergia rotunda
TAATGAAATCAGAATTAAGACTATATAACCAGAATCACATAACTGACTTATGCTAAGCAAGTTAAAATTAAAGTTTTCAACCAATAGAACTTTCTTAATAATGAAATCAGATTTAAGCTCAATATTACCTGACCCAATTACCTTGAGTGTAGCATTATTGACAAATGCCACTGAGCCTAGGTTTTTTAGTTTGAGCTTGGTGAACTTCAATTTGTCTCTAGTCATGTGTCTGGAGCAACCGCTATCCAACATCCATTGGTCCAAATCTTTATGTTCCTACGCATAAAGAATTTTCTTGATTTGGATCCAATTAGAATCAGGAATAGCTTAAATTGAGTTTCACTGCCTAGTCTGTCTCACCCAAATCTAGGGTTTTCAATCACGTTAACCTTATAGGTTTTGTGAGACAGGTTTTGATAGTTTTGAAAATTTTGAAAATTTTGATTAATTTTGAAGGATAATTAAATTTTGAAAACTTAATTAATTAATTTTGAAATTTTTGAAAAGATGTTTAAGTCTATAGTTAGCTGAAATTTTGTGTTAGATTCGAATTTGACAAAAATTAATTTGAATTTGAATTTCAAAAATTGGCTTCCAGGTCTTGGCGAGGCACTAGGCCTTCTTTGGCCGAAGCCTTATGGGATCATCCACCCTTTCCTTGACAAAGCCTTTTAATGAAGTTTCATTTTCAAAATTATTTTTTGAAAAATTTCTGGTCTAACTAGTTTGGGTTTTGGATCGGTAGCTTCGGCTGGTTTCACCAGTCTAAAGAGACCAAGTAAACTTGATCTTATTAGAATTGGTTTCCCCAACGTACTATCATCTCACCTCTACCCAATACTATGTTGTCAAATTTCAGCTAAGTTTGTTCAGTCCTTAATCTAGCCTAAGTCTAAGCATGGTATATTGCAGAAAATGAATAATCAATCAATCAAGCAATTAAATCAAGAATAACATGTTTATCTAATAATAAAAATAGTTTTCAGTTTGGCTCCCCCTGGACTAAAGCCACGGTGATGGTTGGGCAAGATGTGAATCTTGTCCTTGGGGATCCAATACTGATTTGATCCAGTAGGTTGGTTCAGGCACAGTTTAGGTACCCATGCCTGAATTTTTCCTCTGGACTGATTCAGTACAGTCAAATATGATCTTTGTCGGGATTTGGTTCGGTAGTCAAGTCCGGATCGATTTAGAACTGATTTCTGTTTTCCAAGGATCATGTCAAGACCCTTGGAACCAGATGTAAATCGTTCTAAAGTTGTTTTAAAATCCTTAACCTGAGTTTTCACGGAGGAGTTCTCCTTTTCAAGTTTTTCAACTTGAGTAGGAGTTCCTTCCTGAATCTTCTCGGTTAAGGGTTTAGAGTCAGCTCCCTCTTTCAGGAGTTTTACTTCCTGTCGGAGGGTTTCGACCCGGAGTTTGGCTTTTGCCAAATCTCGAGAAAGAAAAGAAATCAATTCAGTTAACTGTAATCTATTAAAACCAGTTACCTTAATTTCTCCGTCTTCTGTGAAGGTCAGCTCGCCGTCCTCTTGTTCTGATTCTGATTCTGTCTCGACTTTATCTGAGGCGGTCAGAGCTAGGAGGTTGGACTGGGGTGCCTCTTCTTCTTCTTCTGAGGAAGACTCGTCCCAGGTTGCTTGCAGTGCCTTCTTTCTTCTCGGCTTTTTAGTCTCCTTAGGTTAGGGCACTCTGACTTGTAGTGGCCCTTTTCTTGCACTCGTAGCAGGTCACATTGGGCTTGTTTGCTGGTTCAGTTGGTTCGTCCTTTCTTCGGCCGGTTTTTCGTTTGTTGGTTCGGTTCTTCAGCTCCTTGTAGTAGCTTCGAGCGAGCCGGACCAGCTTAGTTTGATCTCTATCTTCTTCTTCTGAATCTGAGTCTGAGTTAGATTCGGTTTCAGGTTCAGGCTTCTTCTTCGTTGTTCTTCCAGTCTTGCCTGCAAGAAAAGCAATAGCTTTCTCAACCATATTGGTGTTAGTTTGTTCGTGCAGTTCTAGTTCAGAAAATAATTTGTCTAATTTTATTTTAGAAAGATCCCTAGAGAACTTGTATGCATCTACCATAGATGCCCACAAGGTGTTTCTAGGGAAGACGTTTAGAGCATACCTTATTAGGTCACGTTTTCAACCTTGTGACCTATTGTGTGAAGACCGTTCATTACCTCTTGGATTCGTGTGTGGAGTTGGGCTGCTGTTTCGTTGTCGGCCATCTTGATAGTGTAGAGTTTGTTTAGTAGTAGATCCCGCTTGCTGATCCGAGTATCTGAAGTCCCTTCGTGCAGCTCGATCAGTTTTGTCCATAGCTCCTTTGCACTATTGAAGGGGCCCACACGGTTCAGCTCTTCCTTTGTCAGCCCGCATTGTAGGGTTTGTGTTGCTTTTGCGTCGGCTTCTATTTTGCGTTTAAGGGAGTTGTCCCATTCAGAGTAGCTTTGTGGTTGTCCTTCAGCGTTTCGGGGGATCTCCAGACCGGACTGGATAATGATCCACATGTCCACCTGAGTTTTCAGGTGGACCTCCATGCGGCTTTTCCAGTAGGAAAAGTCTTCTCCACTGAAAAGTGGAGGTCTTGCGGTGCTGAATCCCTCTTGCATGGCCATTTAGACTGAAAAAGAAAAGCTAAAAGAGATTTGCCAAGACTTGGTCTTGGATTAGCAGTGCTGGATAAATTAAAGACAAGGGGTGTTGCACCAACCTTGCCAAAAAAAACGAGTGAAATTTTTTCGAAAAATTCGTAAGATAAAGAAAATAGAATGATAAAATTAAAAAGAAATCCGAAAAAAAATTTCAAACTGGTGGTTGCACCAGGTTTGAACTTCCCCGCTCTGATACCACTTGTTGGATCGATAGAGTCGATAGAGGGGGGTGAATATCGACAAACTTTCGGATTTGTATAAGAGTAGATACGCAGCGGAAATTAAAGAGAAGACACAGAGACGCAATCGATTTACTTGGTTCAGAGCCTGTGTCGACTCCTACTCCAAGGCCCACGGTCGTTGACCGTTTACTTTGGGCAATTCTATATTTGGCGCAAATAAGTTACACAATTTGATTTACAAGATTAAATGCAATAAAATATTAAATAAAAAATACGCTCTTCTTTTTACCGACGTCCGGAGTAGGTCGACTCTTTCGGGGCAGTAGGACGTCGTCAGCTCGAGGTGAACCGTTTCCGGAGCAAGGCGTGAGCACAGAAGAGCGTTGAAGCTTTTGGAACGAAGTTGATATGAAGCTTGGGGTCGAGGGGTGCTATTTATAGCACCTAGGGCGCCCTAGACGTCGGGGGCGCCCTGCCACGTGTCAGCCGATCCACACTTCGCTCGGTCAACTTCTATCCCACTCGAACAGGGATTAAGTTTGACCTCTGGGGCGCCCTGGTCGCTGAGGGCGCCTTGGTTGACGCGGTCTTCTCGACTGGATAGGGCTGGAGCTTCGCAGTCTTGGGCTGGAGGCGCCTTGGCTGCTGAGGGCGCCTTCGCTGACCAGGGCGCCTTCGCTGCTGAGGGCGCCTTGCCCAGTAAGCAGCTGAAGCCCTTTTTGCTTCGCTTGGTTTTGGTTCACCTTGAGGGCGCCCTGGACACTCAGGGCGCCTTACTCAGCTGCTGCCTCACTCCTTTGAGGCTCTCTGAGTTGCAGACACACGTTCCTTCGGTCCTGCATCCAGGGTTAGTCCAAAACACAATAACATAATTAATTATTACAGCCTTAGCTGTCTTGGTTCTGACTTTGGTCTCCAAAATGGAGTCCTAGGTCGAACCGACGCCTACTGTTCCCTCGACGGGGAACGCGTCCTCACCTACTCCTCTCGGGAGAATTTACCTAATGCCAACCGCTCCTTTGGTTGGACTTTTGCCTGACGGTCCTTTGTCAGGGCTTGGATGCCGAGCTGTCCTTCGCCCGGTGCCTAGCAGTCCTTCGCTAGGTCTTTTTGACTCTGGCATTCCTTCGCCAGTGCCTAGCAGTCCTTTGCTAGGGCTTTTGACTCTGGCATTCCTTCGCCAGTGCCTAGCAGTCCTTTGCTAGGGCTTTTTGCCCTGGCATTCCTTCGCCAGTGCCTAGCAGTCCTTCGCTAGGGCTTTCACTGCACACTAGATTACCTTGTTAGAAAACAAGAAAGACTTAACTTTTGACCTATGTTGCCATTATCAAAACACAGGTTTGACTTAGGTGCATTCTGCACCAACACGATGCACGTGAGAGGGGGGGTGAATCACGTGACTTTTAAAATCTTCGTTATAGAATCAGAGTCGATAGAAAATTGTACGATGCTTTGAAAAACGTGCACAGCGGAAAAATTAAAACGAAAAGCTAAAGCGAAAAATAATAAAAAAATTACACGAGGAGTTTTACTTCGTTCGGAGCCTTCGGCGACTCCTACTCGAAGACCCAGGCTCCTTGAGCCTTTCCTGTGGGCAATCCACTAAAAACCTCTACCGGCAAACTCCCGGTAGAGTGATTCGAATACAAGATTAGGTGGAAGTGTAACAACCCTACACTTCCCCTTTTAATAATGTAAGTGCAAACAGAACAAAAATTATGTTACCCAACACTTAGATTTATCTGAAGCAGGTTGGGTGTTGGGAGCGATCTTCCGGCAGCGGTCGGACAGCGTCGAGTCAAAGCACAAACCGCAGCAGAGGAGCGTGGAAGCAAGAGAGTGCCAAAGCTTGAACCAGAAAAAAAAAATTCTATCTCTTAGAGGGCTTGCTTGCTTCCTTTTATAGTGCCTCGATGCATGATCTTCTCAGCTCAAATTTTATCCATCAGCAAGAAGGAATAATTCAAACAAGATAACGTTTCTATCCTTTGCTTCACTTAAATAATTTAATTAAAATTTAATCTGAAAAGTTAACCAAGAGGTTTTATCCTCTTACCTCACCAAGGTTTTTTTTTTTGAAAAAAAATAATTCAAAATACAATTTTATTAATAATTGAAAAAGAGAGATGTTATCCTTCTAGCTAGGCTTCACGTGAGAATTTTAAGCATTAATAGGAATAATTAGAAAATAACAATAAGATTTTATCATTAGTAGGAATAATTTTATTCTCCAAAAAAATAAGAAATACGAATAATTTAAATGAAAATTTATCCTCCACCGAGGATTTAGATGAGGAATAAATTTATAACATTAACCTATAAAATCTAATTAATTCACATATCAAATAAATCCTGTAAAATAGAGTTAATGAATTTAGAGTTAATTAGACCCCGTCCAAACCTGGATAAGGATCTAACCAGGACTCAACCGAGGTCACCAAAATGGGCCTAAGTTGGACCGCGCCTACAGTCCTAAAATAGGACCCGTCCTCACTGGTTCGCTCCTCCAGTGACTTACCTTACTTACCTCGTGCAGCTCTACTCAACTTCTTAACCCACCAGGTCTTCCTGCCAGGACTCAACCACCCTGGTCTTTTTGCCAAGTTTCAACCAACTTGGACTTCAGCCAATTGTCAGGCCCCACGAACCCAACTGGACTTCCTGCCAGGACTCAACCACCCTGGACTTCAGCCTGGTGTCAGGTCCTAAGTCTTTCAACCCTGCACACTTAGTAAAGAGGTCAAAACCAAAAGCAAGTCTAACTTTAACTTATTTGTCATTCATCAAAATCCAAGTTTAACTATTAGTGCAAATTGCACCAACAGTTGGGTCACGTGGCAATAAGGTATTCGCTAGGGCACCCCGTCACCCTCATAAAAGAACCATGCACCTTTATGACGAAGAGACAGACATCATCATAGTCCCTCCAGAGTCGAAGTAGCCTTTTTGAAAAAGGACAAGACCATTAAGGAGGATTTCTAGGAACTCGGGATAAAAGTTACAATCCAAAGGCCCCCTATAACTAAGGGGTAGTAAGGAGGGCGAAGACCTGCTGCTTCTTCATCTCTACACTAGTCCGATCAGTCAGTCACACTTCCTTCGATCAGACTTGAAGGGAGGGACTTGTGATAGGGTTGAATAGTCTGTGCCTAGCACGAGGGATGAAGAAAGCCGCGTGGCGCGACATGACCGAAGCGACCTCCCTTCCTGGGCCCCAGGGCCCCCCTCAGGAAATGCGCCCAGGAAAGGTAGTCCGAAGACCCCTCTCGGGAGCACCCTGGGAGGTTAGGCCCCGAGAGCACCTCGGGAGTTATAGCACCAAAGGCCCCGAGCTCACCTCGGGAGGTGGAGTCCCCGCAATAACCGACCTCAAGTACTGACCCCCCCTCTCGGTACGGATAAGCATCCCCGTAAGAAGAGGTCCCCACAACCCTTAAATGTCGCAACGGGTGGACGTGTGATAAAGACGCAGATTGTTTCAAAGGATATCCCGCTACCGCCGAAATAGGGAGGCGTGACTTAAGTATCGGAGACGTGGCACCGATCGGGGCCACGTCTAGTTCGTCGACATCAGTATAAAAGGTAGTCCAACCCCTCCGGTAAAGGGGTTACGCTCTTTCAACTCTACATACACCTTCTACTTCTTGTTACCTTTACTTCTCGGACGGACACTGACTTGAGCGTCGGAGTGGACTCCGCCGGACCCCTGCCGGCGTGTCCCCTAACGCTCGTGTTAACCTTGCAGGATTCTAAGTTCCTCTCCTCCCCAGTGGCTTCCACATGGATGAAACCTCGGTGATCGGTCATCGCCGTCGATTCCTTCCGGAACATTGGCATTTCTGGCAAGATCGGTTGGGTCGGAACTACTACCCTCCACGCACAGGCATTTTTTTGATCTTCTTCTTCACCTTTGGGATTCCATCAACGACAATAACGTCATTGGCTCGGGCCAACAAGATCTCTTCTTTAGCATCAGCAACTACGCCAGTCGCCAGAGACAGCAAGGTCTAGTTTCCTGAACTCAATCAAGCTCATTTGCGGCGTCTTTCGAGGACTAATAGCGACGGAAACATCCACCTCCAATGTGGCCGGTCTCTGTTCTGAGATGAGTGGTCCCTGTTCGAGCAGGCTAGGGGAGGTTTGCGGCAGCTTGTCGTCTATGAAAACGGAAGGAGCTCTCTTCTGGAGCACGTAGTCACCGTGCACCGAGGCATCCTGGAAGGCAAGACTTGGTAGGGTGGCGGGGAAGAGATTGTAGAAGTTGTCGTAGGGCTGGATAGGAGAGGTGAAGTCTGGCAAAGGAGGGCCAGCGATCGTAGCAGTGGTGGAGAATTGCTCGTCTCTCCGCTTCAGAACGTACGTATTTGTTCTTCTTCACGGATGGAGCACCCTCTTAAATTTTTATATATCTAGATTCGTCACTATGTTGGAAGTGGGAACGTGTGCAGTTACTGCACACGTTCCCAAGGGAGTGGTCCACTTTGCCACTCCCTCCCTACTCATGCTCCACCCTTTGCTCTCCTATATAAGGAGAGGGTGAGCAATGCGTTCAAGTGCAAGTGAAAGGCATTTTGGAATTCAAGAAGTGAACATCCAAAGCGTTCGAGAGGGATTTGGTTCGTGATACCGAGAGGGGAAGAGCTTTCCAATTCCGTGATCGCTCTTCCGACGACAAGCACGAAGAACAGCGAAGGACGCGTTGAATCCACTATAAGTGTTTACCGTTTTTTTTATATCGTAGATTCGTTCACGATTTCATGCATTAGAATCTACATTGGTATCAGAGCATATAGATATTCTAAGTAGCATAAAAAAAAACTTCGTCGGAATTCGTCGGAAAATCGCGACTTTGTGTCGGCAGATTTTTTTCGAGTCGGTCGACTTTGTGTCGGCAGATTTTTTTCGAGTCGGTCGACTTTGTGTCGGCAGATTTTTTTTTGAGTCGGTAAAATAATTGTTAGCGTCTTGAACCGACGATCCCACTCTGCCGTGTTGCACGCTACCGATTAACCGCGTTCGTCGCGGTGAAAAAAAAAACCGGCGGAAGCAGAAGCAAACTCGAAAAAAAAATAAAAAAAATTTGCATGAAAAAATGCCGTAGATACAGTAAGAAAAAAAAGCATGTTTTTTTTCATTAAATTAATTAGCTTTGTGCTTTAATTAAATATCTTATTGTTTGGTTGAATTTGTATTAAACTATTGATTATTGGAACTAGACCAAAATTTGATTAAATGGATTGGATTTTAATTAGAATTAATTAAATCCGATTAAGTTGGTTCATTTCAACTGGAATTTAAATTATTAGTTGATTTAATCAGACCTACTTGACCCAACTATGTTTATGTCTAGTTCGAACCATTAGTTGGTTTGACAAGACTAAATTGATCCAATAAGATCAGGATTTAGTTCAAACCAATAATTAATTTAATCAGATCAGTTTAATACAAACAAGATCCATTTTGTTTGGTTTGATCAATAGATTTGACTTTAAATTAAGTGAGCTAACGACTAAGATAAGTCATCCCTGTCCGATTAGATTAGTTCTAATGAGGATAATGGACCCAGACTAAGGATTTGATTTCCCAATCGATCGGCCCAAGGTGTTAGTCAATAGAGCTCCCAAATCAAGAAAATTTGTTTTTCTTATCTGTTTATGACTTTGTGGGTTTATGCATAATTGTGAATTGAATTGAACCAGTTTTGTTACTGGTTTGTCGGTTTTGTACTGACATTGTGTATTTCAATTCCAGATGCCGAGATTTATTACCACAATGACTCGTCGCGATGTGCGACGGAATGAGCTAAGGGAACAGATAGAGGAGATTGACTACCGCCCACATCTAGGCATCCAAGGGCATATGGGAAGGCTTGATCGTCTATTTTGGAAACTCGAACAGGAAGAGTTCCCAGTCCTAGATAACTACCGGATCGGGGCATTGATTCGTTCATTGTCGAGGCGTGGTGGAACAACTGCAAGATGTATCTGGGGATGCTTTGAGGGGCGTATCTCATATACCGAGCTGTGTAGAGAACTACTTCGCCTAAACTTTTCGGAAGAAGATCTGGAAGACTCGAAGGATGAACTAGAAGAGGATCCAGAAATGGATCCAATTATAGAAATCGAGGAGGATCTTGAAGAATTCGAAGAAGATCCAGAGATGGATCCAATTGAAGAATTCGAGGAGGATCCTATAGAATCGGTGGAGGATCCTGAAGTTAAACTACCTCTCATCAAGTCTGGGATGAAAGGGATAGTATTTACCACCGCGCTAGTCTTTGTCCTAGTGGAAGTAGTACTAACTTATCTAGTTTATTAGAGTTTGTCTTAGTTACTGTTGTTATGTACAAACAGTATTTGCTCAGTTTTTTTTAGTCATGTAGTAAGTTACTGTCATTTTGTACGAACAATTTTTCAAAAGGTTATGTTATGTGTTAACAAAACTTCTTAATGATTAGTTCATTTCATTTGAATGATAAGTTCATTTATGATTAGTTCATATGATGGGATGTATGTAAAATAATTAATAAATGTTTATTAGATTGGATATATGGAGGATGAGTGGAAACGTAGTTACCACTTGATTTTGTAAACCAACTCTAATTTACAATGAATTAGTTGTTAATTACATACATATGAGTTACACTGAATGACTAAATAATACATTTATTTATGTTAGATCATGGCAACGAAGAACATAATAGCTGAACTCAACAAAGGAGAAAAATTAAATGGGGACAACTACAAAATATGGCACCTTAAGATACAGTATGTACTTGAGGAACAAGAAGTTCTAGAAGCTATGAATCAATTTATGGTAGAACCTGTAGATGGTTCTACAGCCCAGCATAGACGTGATCTTGATGCCTATAAGGCATGGAAGAAAAAGGACTCCACTGCTAAGGGTATTTTGATTAGTTCAATGGTAGATGACCTGGTATATGAGTATAAGCCATTACCATCGGCTCATGCTGTCTGGGTTGCCCTGAGAGATAAATACAGTGGAGTTAGCTTAAGCAAGCTTCGCCAGCTGACAATTAAGTTTGACAGCTATAAGAAACGCCTGAATGTCTCCATGACCCAACATCTGAGGGAAATGGGGAATATGATTCGAGAGCTAAAAACTGCTGGTCATGAGTTGACTGATGAACAACAGGTTCAAGCAGTTATCCGTTCCCTTCCTGATTCTTGGGAATCAATGAAACAGAACCTGACACATAGTGAAAGTATAAAGACTTTCGTTGATGTCTCACGCCATGTTGAATTGGAGGCGGAGAGAATAGAATCCACGAGGATTTCTAGACAAGCTTTTGTAGCTGAAGGCTCTGGACCCAAGAATAAGAAAAGATGGTTCAAGAAAGGAAAAGGAAAGGGAAAAGGAAAAGAAGTTGCTGATGCTGGGCAGTGCCCAATCAAGAAGAATGTTAAAAGAAAGAAGTATGGACAGAAACCTAAGAGCAAGTTGACTTGCTATAACTGTGGCAAGAAAGGCTACTTTGCTCGGGAATGTACTGAGCCGAAAAAGGTAGATCCATATTTATTTTCTATTCACGAGCATTATGTTGCTAGTTCAGTGTTGTTAGCTGATTCTTATCCTTTGTGGATTATAGATTCAGGAGCAACGAACCATGTAGCTCGTGATCGAGCTACATACGTGGAGTACCGTCGAGTACCAGCTGGCAATAAGTGGATATATATGGGAAACAATGCAAGAATTGAAGTCAAAGGAATTGGCACTTGCAAGCTCAACATACGTGGTGGACATACCCTGTTTCTGCATGATGTCCTTTATGCTCCTGAAATTTGACGGAATTTAGTTTCTGTAACTAGTCTTCTTGATTTGGGTTATTGCATAAATTTGTTCAGTCGTTGTGTGGAACTTCGTATTAACTCCGTGTTAATTGGATGTGGTTATGTAATGAATGGTTTCATGGTTCTTGATGTAGAACAAGATATTAATTATGGAATTAATAGTTGTTTTTCAAACATTGCTCTTACTAGTGATGCTAATATTAATGAGGAAGTTTGGCATACTAGACTAGGACATATCGGACAAGAACGGATGAATAGATTAGCTAAGGAGGGTCTATTGGGCACTCATGCTAAGATTAACTTGTCCATATGTGAGCATTGTCTTGCTGGAAAAGCAACAAGAAAACCATTTGGTAAGGCTATTAGAGCTGATTCACCATTGCAATTAATTCATTCGGACGTATGTGGTCCAATAAATGTGAAGGCTAGACATGGAAGTTCCTATTTCGTTACATTTATTGATGACTTCACTCGTTTCGGTCATGTGTATTTGATTTCTCATAAATATGAAGTATTAGATTGCTTCCAACGTTATTTGAACAAAGTTGAGAATCAATTGGATTGTAAGGTTAAAACCTTACGCACTGACCGTGGAGGTGAATATTTGTCTGATCAGTTTAAGACAATATGTTACGAGAAAGGGATTATTAGACAGCTAACGATCCCTGGAACTCCACAGCAAAATGGGGTTGCTGAAAGAAGAAATAGAACTCTTCTAGATATGGTTAGGTCTATGATGGCTCAAGCTAATTTACCTATTTCCTATTGGGGAGATGCATTATTAGCTGCTACCTATATACTTAACCGAGTGCCTTCTAAATCTATTCCATCTACACCATATGAACGTTGGACAGGTAGAAAACCAGATTTGAGTAATCTGAGACCCTGGGGGTCAGCTGGTTACGTTTATGATAAGACTCACAAATATGGAAAACTAGGACCAAGGGGTAAAAAGTGTATCTTTGTAAGGTATTCTGATACTTCTAAGGGTTATGTTTTTATTGGTGAGCAACAAGATGGAACCATCTCTGAAATAGAATCAAGAGATGCGACTTTTCTCGAAACTGAGTTCCCAACAAGAGGTGAAGTTGATAAATCGATTCCTCTATTTGCTATAGAGGAGGAGGATATTGTTCCTTTATCAACAAATCAGGAATCACAGGAGAAACCTGAATCTAGTCTACCCAGTGGGAGTAATTTGCCAATGAATGAATCAGTTTCAACTTCTCAACAGTCAGACCTGCGAAGGAGTAATCGCAAGATTATTCCTAAAAGAAGGTTTGACATTGAGAATGAGGCATTAATGATTCTCCCTATTGACGATGAGGAACCTCGAACGGTTGAGGAAGCATTGAGAAGCTCAGTTAGAGAAAAATGGAGAATTGCAATGGATGAAGAAATAGAGTCTATAAGAAAGAATCAGGTTTGGGATTTAGTCGATCTTCCTCCAGGCCGAAGGGCTATTGGGAATAAGTGGATTCTCAAAATCAAGAGGAAGGCAGATGGATCGATTAATAGATACAAAGCTCATCTGGTTGCAAAAGGATATACCCAAATGGAGGGTATTGATTTTGAAGAGACATTTTCCCCTGTTGTGAAGTTTGTGTCAATACGTGTCATTTTAGCTATAGTAGCACATTATGACTTGGAATTACATCAGATGGATGTAAAAACAGCTTTCCTTAATGGTAATCTTGATGAGGAAATCTATATGGCACAGCCAGAAGGTTATATTGCTGAAGGCCAAGAGGATAAAGTATGTAGACTTAAAAAGTCTATATATGGGCTAAAGTAAGCGTCGAGACAATGGAACATAAGATTTAACGAAGTCATTTTATCTTATGATTTCAAAATGATCAATGAGGATCATTGTGTATACCTCAAAGAGGATAAAGGAAAGATTGTCATATTACCATTATATGTTGATGATATGCTAATAGCTGGAAATGACATACAGTTTGTGATAGAAATCAAATCGTGGCTTTCATCACAATTTGACATAATAGATATGGGAGAAGCCGAGTACATCTTAGGGGTAAAGATCATTAGAGATCGAACAAAAAGACTTTTGGGTTTGTCTCAAGAGGCTTATGTTACTAAGATGTTACAACACTTCAATATGTCAAACTGCAACATTGAACAAACTCCTATAGCGAGAGGCACTGTTATGAGCAAAAGTATGTATCCCAAAACTCCTAATGAAATAGCCGAAATGAAGAAAAAACTATATGTCAGTGCCATTGGTAGCTTAATGTACACTATGTTGTGTACACGTCCTGATATCAGCTATGTTGTTGGCTTGGTTAGCCGTTTCCAGTCAAACCCAGGATCGAGACACTGGAAGGCGGTGAAGAGAATATTCAGATATCTCAAAGGGACGGCAGATTATTGTCTCTGCTTCCAAGGATCAAAGTTGAGCCTGAAGGGCTATACAGATGCAGATTGGGCAGGAGACCTTGATGACTGAAAATCCACATCGGGTTATGCGTTTTTGCTGAATGGTGGCGCCATCTCATGGAATAGCAAGAAACAGGCTTGTGTAGCACTGTCGACGATGGAAGCCGAATATGTGGCTTGTGCAGCGGCTGTACAAGAAGCTGTCTGGTTAAGAAGGTTCCTGAAGCATTTGAAGATTGCTGAGGATAGTGGGAGTCCCGTTACATTGTATTGTGACAATCAAGCTGCAATAGCTTTTTCTAAGGATCCCAAATATCACAGTAAAGGCAAGCATATAGAAATTAAGTATAATTATGTAAGGGATATTGTGGACAAAAGAAAGGTAGTCCTTGAGTATATTCCTACCCGTGCTATGCTAGCAGATCCTTTTACTAAGCCATTGACTAAAGAGTCATTTCTTGGTTTTGTGAAGTCTTTGGGACTTCGTAAAATGTAACACATTGTAAAACAATCAAATATATGAAAGTGTCATGATTTATTCAGTGTATATTGGTGTTACATTTTGGATAAAGTCTCGATAAGCATGTTGGCAGGTTGAGATTGGTCCACTCACATGGACAATCATCTCTATTTGTTGAGTATAAATAGAGGTAAGACTATTACTTATGGGATAGCTTATATAGCTATAAATAGAGACATACTCATAAGTTGGAGTCGCCTTGATTTTGTATCAAGATGAGATCATGTATGTAATGATCGGAGTAAATGAACCCACCATTTACTGAATCTGCTTATAGCTAGATAGGAATTCATAAGTTGAATTCAGGATTAGACATTAGGCATGTCTAGATCAAATCTGTACGATGTTAATTTTGAGAAAACATCGTAGCATGTGATTCATACCACATGTGCTATAACGATAATAAGGGTAGTAGGAGAATGGATCTCTGCTTCTCTACTATGTGAGACCCTTGAGATTATAAGTTAATCTCAGATTTACCCTATGTGACTATTTAGCTGTCTGCTTGAAATTTTAATCAGTGTCTGCTACCTTAGCATGTATCCTATTGGCTATGGATGATTCGGTCTATGGAGCATAACTAGGAAAGCAACTGATTAAAATGAATAGATTAAAGCTAAATAGGAAGACTAAGAGAGATTTACATCATTGACACTTATTCACTGGTCGACCAATTACATTTTTTGTTGAGTACTTAAAATGTGATTGTGAATAATTATATTAAATGGAAATACTGAACATGCTCTTGACTTAATGGTCATTACGAGGGATTAGAGATGTTCATATTGATGTAAATATTTTAGTCTGGGGTAAAAGCAAGTGATTGATGTCTCTGATTGATGTGATAGAGCGACTAAGTAAAGTGTAACAACTTTCTTGGTATTGATCGCTCAGAGAACAGCTAAGTTAAGTGTCACAACTTTCTTAGCAATGATTGCTCAGTATGTTTGCTGTCGCACGAATCATTTTCCCTAAAGTATGAATTGGATGTTCTTTCAGTCTATGTGACTATATGTGGTATTTGTGATCTGATTCTTATTTGGTCTATGTGACTTGACTTGCACGAGTGGGAGATGTTGGAAATGGGAACGTGTGCAGTTCCCAAGGGAGTGGTCCACTTTGCCACTCCCTCCCTACTCATGCTCCACCCTTTGCTCTCCTATATAAGGAGAGGATGAGCAATGCGTTCAAGTGCAAGTGAAAGGCATTTTGGAATTCGAGAAGTGAACATCCAAAGCGTTCGAGAGGGATTTGGTTCGTGATACCGAGAGGGGAAGAGCTTTCCGATTCCGTGATCGCTCTTCCGACGACAAGCACGAAGAACAACGAAGGACGCGTTGAATCCACTGTAAGTGTTTACCGTTTTTTTTATATCGTAGATTCGTTCACGATTTCATGCATTAGAATCTTACACATTAGGTGTCGAGGACTTTATGCGCGGTGACAGTCTCATGGAGGAGCTCCTGGGAAAAGGCGTCGAAGGGAAGGAGATGAAGCTCGAGTAGGTTGCCATATATGGCCGTGAGTTGGCCGAAGAGGCGCTCTAGCTCATGTAGTTAGACCTGACGCAGTCGGATGGTCTCTTGCACGGGAACACGATCTAAGACGCGCTCAATAATGGCCAATTAGTATATCTAATAATTTACGAGTCAGATTCCGTTCAAAAGACGGTTAAACATATGATGAGGGTAAGAAAATAAACAAGTGGTATAAAGAATAAGTTAAAATTATTTTTGATAACAATAAGTAGTAGCTTTTGATGAAAATTATTATGATAATACTCAAGTAAATTTCTAATTCGAAAAGAACATTTTAAAATAAAAATACTATAAGTTAAAATAATTTTACTCTATTTTATAATAATTTTGATCAAAATTATTCAAATAATACTTAAATAAGCATATTTTTTAAATAAAAAATAATATAATATATATTTAATATTTGTTGAATATGTTTGATGATCGACCTACATTTTATCGAAACACCCATTCATTTTTTATAACTATCTAACTCATGTACAATACTTTTAAATTTACGGTAATTTACCAAAAGGCGTACCTAAGAATAGGTATTTACCAAAAGGGGTATCATACTTTCATTTTCACCAAAGGGCGAACTCATTATAGTGAACTTCCTCTTATACCCCTCCTGTTATCTATTGTCTTTTTCTTTCTCTCTCAGTAATAAATTCTGAGACGTCAGCACATGCAACGTGACTTAATTACTGACTTTTATTTTAAAATAATATATTATGAAATCGGCGCTAAATTAAAAAATGTAATGTAAAAATTGAAAAAAATATTTCACTTAAAAAATTTCTCATCCAACGTGATTTAAAAATATAAATAAATAATTTTTATTTTTGATTAATAGAAATTAATATATTAAATAATATTTAATAAATATATTATTGTATAAAAAGTTTTTTGAAACAAACTGTCGGATTTAAAAATATAAATAAATAATTTTTATATTTGATTAATAGAAATTAATATATTAAATAATATTTAATAAATATATTAATATATAAAAAAAATTTGAAAAAAACTTACCGTGAGCCTGAAATCAATAGATTTCAGGCCCACGCTAGGCCTGAAATATTTTTATTTCAGGCCCAGCGTGGGCCTGAAATAAAAATATTTCAGGCCCATGTTGGGCCTGAAATCTTTTGATTCAGGCCCGACGTGAACTCAAATTTTTTTTCTATTTTAAAAATATATTAATATATAAAAAACCTATCAAAACACTTAATTTCAGATTCAAACGCAGGGCCTGAAGTCATTCCAGGAGGGTCTGAAGTCAAATAACTTCAAATTCTATAAATAATTAATTAAATAAATAATAATTAAATATAAAAAATATTTTTAAAATTAAAAAATTTTCAGTTCCCTTGGGCCTGAAGTCATCCGACTTCAGGCCTATGAAGTCTGATGACTACAGGCCCTCCATCATTAAGAATTTTAAAAATATATAAAACTTTTTTATAAAAAGGTATAATATATAATTACATATTATTTATAATTTTTATATAAAAGGTATAATATATAATTACATAATAATAAAATGTTATAGGAGTGGTTTAGGTATATCAGTGAGTTTTGAGCAAAACTCACTGATGGACCTACCATATTTGGAATTCTAAAAACTCTATATCAGTAGACAGGGTTGAGCTAGGAGATGAGATTTTGGGTACCGAAACCTCTAATCTTGCTGTATCACCAATGCTATAGGAGTGGTTTAGGTATATCAGTGAGTTTTGAGCAAAACTCACTGATAGACCTACCATATTTGGAATTATGAAAACTCTATATCAGTAGACAGGGTTGAGCTAGGAGATGAGATTTTGGGTGCCGAAACCTCTAATCTTGCTGTATCACCAATGTTATAGGAGTGGTTTAGGTATATCAGTGAGTTTTGAGCAAAACTCACTAATGGACCTACCATATTTGGAATTCTGAAATCCCTATATCAGTAGACAGGGTTGAGCTAGGAAATGAGATTTTGGGTGTCGAAACCTCTAATCATGCTGTATCACCAATGCTATAGGAGTGGTTTAGGTATATCAGTGAGTTTTGAGCAAAACTCACTGATAGACCTACCATATTTGGAATTCTGAAAACCCTATATCAGTAGACAGGGTTGAGCTAGGAGATGAGATTTTGGGTGCCGAAACCTCTAATCATGTTGTATCACCAATGCTATAGGAGTGGTTTAGGTATATCAGTGAGTTTTGAGCAAAACTGACTGATGGACCTACCATATTTGGAATTCTGAAAACCCTATATCAGTAGAGAGGGTTGAGCTAGGAGATGAGATTTTGGGTGTCGAAACCTCTAATCTTGCTGTATCACCAATGCAATAGGAGTGGTTTAGGTATATCAGCGAGTTTTGCTCAAAACTCACTGATATACCTAAACCACTCCTATAGCATTGGTGATACAGCAAGATTAGAGATTTCGGCACCTAAAATCTCATCTCCTAGCTCAACCCTGTCTACTGATATAGAGTTTTCAGAATTCCAAATATGGTAGGTTCATCAGTGAGTTTTGCTCAAAACTCACTGATATACCTAAACCACTCCTATAGCATTGGTGATACAACAAGATTAGAGGTTTCGGCACCCAAAATCTCATCTCCTAGCTCAACCTTGTCTACTGATATAGAGTTTTCAGAATTCCAAATAGGTAGGTTCATCAGTAAGTTTTGCTCAAAACTCACTGATATACCTAAACCACTCCTATAGCATTGGTGATACAGCAAGATTAGAGGTTTCGGCACCCAAAATCTCATCTCCTAGCTCAACCCTGTCTACTGATATAGGGTTTTCAGAATTCCAAATATGGTAGGTCCATCAGTGAGTTTTGCTCAAAACTCACTGATATACCTAAACCACTCCTATAGCATTGGTGATACAGCAAGATTAGAGGTTTCGGCACCCAAAATCTCATCTCCTAGCTCAACCCTGTCTACTGATATAGGGTTTTTAGAATTCCAAATATGGTAGGTCTATCAGTGAGTTTTGCTCATAACTCACTGATATACCTAAACCACTCCTATAGCATTGGTGATACAGCAAGATTAGAGATTTCGGCACCTAAAATCTCATCTCCTAGCTCAACCCTATCTACTGATATAGAGTTTTCAGAATTCCAAATATGGTAGGTCCATCAGTGAGTTTTGCTCAAAACTCACTGATATACCTAAACCACTCCTATAGCATTGGTGATACAGCAAGATTAGAGATTTGGGCACCTAAAATCTCATCTCCTAGCTCAACCCTGTCTACTGATATAGAGTTTTCAGAATTCCAAATATGGTAGGTCCATCAGTGAGTTTTGCTCAAAACTCACTGATATACCTAAACCACTCCTATAGCATTGGTGATACAGCAAGATTAGAGGTTTCGACACCCAAAATCTCATCTCCTAGCTCAACCCTGTCTACTGATATAGGGTTTTCAGAATTCCAAATATGGTAGGTCTATCAGTGAGTTTTGCTCAAAACTCACTGATATACCTAAACCATTCATATAGCATTGGTGATACAGCAAGATTAGAGATTTCAGCACCTAAAATCTCATCTCCTAGCTCAACCCTGTCTCCTGATATAGAGTTTTCAGAATTTCAAATATGGTAGGTCCATTAGTGAGTTTTGCTCAAAACTCACTGATATACCTATACCACTCCTATAGCATTTTATTATTATGTAATTATATATTATACCTTTTTTATAAAAATTATAAATAATATGTAATTATATATTATACCATTTTATAAAAAAAGTTTTTTATATTTTTAAAATTCTTAATAACGGATGACTTCAGGCCCAAGGGCACTAAAAATTTTTTAATTTTAAAAATATTTTTTATATGTAATTATTATTTATTAAATTAATTATTTATAGGATCTGAAGTTATTTGACTTCAGACCCTCCTGGGATGACATCAGGCCCTGCGTTTGAATCTGAAATTAAGTGTTTTGATAGGTTTTTTTATATATTAATATATTTTTAAAATAGAAAAAAAATTTGAGTTCACGTCGGGCCTGAATCAAAAGATTTCAGGCCCACGGTCAGTTTTTTTTCAAAAAAAATTTTATACATTAATATATTTATTAAATATTATTTAATATATTAATTTCTATTAATCAAATATAAAAATCATTTATTTATATTTTTAAATCCAACAGTTTGTTTCAAAAAACTTTTTATACATTAATATATTTATTAAATATTATTTAATATATTAATTTCTATTAATCAAAAATAAAAATTATTTATTTATATTTTTAAATCACGTTGGATGAAAAAATTTTAAGTGAAATATTTTTTCAATTTTTACCTTACGTTTTTTAATTTAGCGCCGATTTCATAATATATTATTTTAAAATAAAAGTCAGTAATTAAGTCACGTTGCATGTGCTGACGTCTCAAAATTTATTACTGAGAGAGAAAGAGAAAGGCAATAGATAACAGGAGGGGTATAAGAGGAAGTTCACTATAATGAGTGCGCCCTTTGGTGAAAATGAAACCATGGTACCCCTTTTGGTAAATACATATTCTTAGGTACGTCTTTTGGTAAATTACGATAAATTTATCCAATCACGGAATTTTTTTCCTAAAATGGCCCAATGCCTATCCACGCTAATAAATACCACACTATCATCCTACTCGCCTAATCTATCCAAACACATCTGCATTTTGGAGAACACATCATATTTCATAGAGTCATAGGTACGATTACATAAGAGAATTCTAAAAATATATTGATCTTAATTTAAATTGAATTTAACAAGTTTAAGTCGAGTTTGATTAAACTTCATGGATAACGTAAGGTCTAGATTTAAAAATTTTAAATATGATTAGAATTATGAGAATTCTAGAAATACAAGTTGAATAATATGATAATCTTAAATGTATCATTAAATATATGAGTGAATGAGAGTATATGCAAAACTTATATAACCCTGAATTTATTTCGGCTATTTACCAAAAGACGTACTCAAGAATTGATATTTATCAAAAGGCATATCATGGTTTCATTGTTATCAAACAACGCACTTATTTTAGTGAACTTTCTCTTATACCTCTCCTGCTAAATACTGCATGTCTTTCTCTTTTTATTTCTCTTTCTCTTTCTCAGTAACGAATTCCGAGACATCTGAATATGTTTTTTATACTTTTTATTTTAAAATAATATATTATGGATTCGGATAAAAAACGTAAGATAAAAATCGAAAAAATATTTCAATTAAAAAAATATCTCATCCGACGTGATTTCAAAAATATACAGAGATCATTTTTATATAAATTAGATGAGCAAAAATATACAGAGATGATTTTTATATTTGATTAATATAAATTAATATATTTAATAATATTTAATAAATATATTAATATATAAAAAAATTTGAAATTAGAAAGACCTGAAATCTTTTGATTTCAGGCCCAGCGTGGGCCTGAAATCAAAAGATTTCAGGCTCAATGTGAGCCTGAAGTAAAAGATTTCAGGCCCAGCGTAGGTCTGAAATAGAAATATTTCAGGTCCAGCGTGGGCATGAAACAAAAGATTTCAGGCCCTGCTCAGGGCCTGAAATCAAATGATTGCAGGCCCTGCGTCGGACTGAAATCATGTGTTAAGATAGATTTTTTTACGTAGGCCTGAAACGTAAAGAAATATCTCTTTATATTTTTGAAATCACAATAAAAATCACTGAGAAAGACTACCTTACGTGAAGCATTCTAATTAATATAAAATGAGCATTATATTAAAAACGAACTTAAAGATATATATATCGATTCTTTGAAGAAAGAAAAGCAACTTCAATACATTACTTTTCTCTTTCAATTCGTTTTTCTGAACTGAGAACTAATCTGAATCTGATAAAGTGATTTTTTACAGCAGGACCTGAAATCAAAGATTTCAACCCTGCATAATTCTATAAAATTAATAAATATAAAAAAATAATTAAGAGAGATAATAATATATAAAATTAATATATAAAAAAACCTATCAAAACACGTGATTTCAGATTCAAATGCAGAGTCTGAAGTCATCATAAGAGAGCCTGAAGTCAAATATTATTTATTATATTAATTTAAATATTATATATTATATTAATATATTTAATTTTAATAGGTTTTGATAGGTTTTTTCAAACGCCTATTTAATTTTGGTAGGAGGGCCTGAAGTCATCTAACTTCAGGCCCTACGTAGGCATGAAGTCAGATGACTTCAGGCCCAAGGGCACTGAAATCATTTATTTTAAAAATATTTTTTTTATATTTAATCATTATTTATTAAATTAATTATTTATAGGGTCTGAAGTTATTTGACTTCAGGCCCTCCTAGGATGACTTCAGGCCCTGCGTTTGAATCTGAAATCACGTGTTTTGATAGGTTTTTTTATATATTAATATATTTATTAAATATTATTTATTATATTAATTTAGATTAATCAAATATAAAAATTATCTCTTTATATGTTTGAAATCATATTTAAAGAGAGGTTTCTTTTAACTGTGCCCAAGATGCAGTAGTCATATTTATACATCTTTGTGTGCCAACTGATACGGTTAGAGAACATAACTGAAAATTATTGGTACTAAGTTTGCACATCAGAAATAACCTCTCCTAAGTAAATTCTAAATAGAGATATCAAGTATGGAGAAATCCAAGTATCCTAGGTCCATTAGTGAGTTTTCACCGAAACCCACTGATTTATCCTAGAAAACTCCTATTGCAACATAATTTATAATCATTAGAAGTTTGGACACCAAAAATACCATCTCCTAGCTCAACTCTAACTATTGATATTGGGTTTTGAGAAATCCAAATATCTTAGGTCCATCAGTAGGTTTTGGTGAAAACTCACTGATAGACCTAAAAACTCCTATTGCAACATAATTTATAATCATTAGAAATTTAGACACCAAAAATACCATTTCCTAGAACTATTGATATTTTTATTTAATTTAATAAATCATAATTAAATATTATAAAAAAATATTTTTAAAATAAAAATATTTTAAAAAATACCACCTAGATGTGTTCAGGCCCTCCTTCTAAAATTTTTTTATTTTAAAAATATTTTTTATAATATTTAATCATGATTTATTAAATTAAATAAAAATATCAATAGTTCTAGGAGATGGTATTTTTGGTGTCCAAACTTCTAATGATTATAAATTATTTTGCAATAGGAGTTTTTAGGTCTATCAGTGGGTTTTCACCAAAACCCACTGATGGACCTAGATATTTGGATTTCTCAAAACCCAATATCAATAGTTAGAGTTGAGCTAGGAGATGGTATTTTTGGTATCCAAACTTCTAATGATTATAAATTATGTTGTAATAGGAGTTTTTTAGGTCTATCAGTGGGTTTTCACCAAAACCCACTAATGGACCTAGGATATTTGGATTTCTCAAAACTCAATATCAATAGTTAGAGTTGAGCTAGGAGATGATATTTTTGGTATCCAAACTTCTAATGATTATAAATTATATTGTAATAGGAGTTTTTTAGGTCTATCAGTGGGTTTTCACCAAAACCCACTGATGTTCTAATACCGTATCAGTTGGCACAGAACGATGCAGCAATAATGTAGAATCATAGCTTGTTTTAGTAAATCATCCTTATATCTTTAATTTTGCTGATCAATATATATTATTATCTCTCTTAATTATTTTTTTATATTTATTAATTTTATAGAATCATGCAAGGCCTGAAATCTTTGATTTCAGACCCTGCTATAAAAAATCGCTTTATTAGACTTAGATTAGTTCTCAGTTTAGAGAAACGAACTTAAAGAGAAATAATGCATTGAAGCTTTTTCTTTCTTCAAAGAATCGATATATATATATATCTTTAAGTTCGTTTTTAATATAATGCTCATTTTATATTAATTAAAATGTCTCACGTAAGGTAGTCTTTCTTAATGATTTTTATTGTGATTTCAAAAATATAAAGAGATGTTTCTTTACGTTTCAAGCCTACTTAAAAAAACCTATCATAACACATGATTTCAGTCTGACACAGGGCCTGAAATCATTTGATTTCAGGCCCTGAGCAGGGCCTGAAATCTTTTACTTCAGGCCCACGCTGGGCCTGAAATCAAAACTTTCTAATTTCAAGCTTTTTTATATATTAATATATTTATTAAATATTATTTAATATATTAATTTATATTAATCAAATATAAAAATGATCTCTGTATATTTTTGCTCATCTAATTTATATAAAAATGATCTCTGTATATTTTTGAAATCACGTTGGATAAGATTTTTTTTAATTGAAATATTTTTTCGATTTTTACCTTATGTTTTTTATCTGATTCCATAATATATTATTTTAAAATAAAAAGTCTGAAAAACATATTCAGATGTCTCGGAATTCGTTATTAAGAAAGAGAAAGAGAAAGACTTGCAGTACTTGGCAGGAGGGGTATAAGGGGAAGTTCACTAAAATAAGTGCGTTGTTTGGTAACAATGAAACCATGATATGCCTTTTGGTAAATTTCAATTCTTGGGTACGCCCTTTGGTAAAAAGCCGAATTTATTTTGAAAACACAACAAAGTCAATAAGGTAAATTGAATCTTATAAGATTTAGCAAAGTTGCACTAATAAACTTAGGCTTGTGTCAAAATTTATCTCTAACAATAAGTAAACTCATTTAGGTTAAGTAACAAATAACTAAACTAGGATATGCCCTTGCAATGATAATAAAACTTTCATGTGAAAATCAAATTTGATACGTATAGTGTTAAACCTTGTATTTCACAAAAGGATGAAATATATAAAGATTTATTAAGATCATCACTTCATTCCGATTATTAAAAATTTACTAACCAAATTGTCAATGGTAAAGAGGGAGAAAAATGTATATATTCATAATAAGCTTGAAGAAAAGTTGAGTGCCTCCTAGGGGTTATGGTGTAACGAAAAGACAATTAGATATCATCCTAGGCGTTCATGATTTGATCCCCAATTACGATGTATTTTATAAGAATTTTTCCTCCAAATGTGACACAAACCCTGAGACGCTAGACTTCTAGACCGTCCGCCGTGAGCACTTCTCGTTTACACTAACGGTCGATGGAAAGCTTTCGTGAGACCGAATCGATCGCCTGATGTTCAATATTATCCAACCTCGTTATTTTTTTAAAAAAAAAAGTTGGGTAATGTATAAATAAATAAAATAGAGGGGGCTTACTTAAGATTTGACTTAGAAATAATTTCCAAGTTATCCCATCAAGGTTAGTTGAATTAAATTAGAGCAAAGGTGACTGAATTAAATAGGTTTGTTTGGGGTTGTTCTGATGAATTCATCATCCAGTTCGATCGCCAAAAAGCTGGAAAACAATGAGAAATCAAAGTAATATGATATGAACAAAATGTAGTTCTTAATATTCAAAAATAAAATGTTTTCACGAGAAACTAGTGTTGATTTGTTCAAGCGCGAGGATTTAATACCAAGTTAAATTAGTTTTAAGCTAATCCATCTAGTCAAGCACTGTCATAATCTAAACACAGCATTCTTCCATATACATTATTTCTAGAAACTGTTTTCTTACTAATACATGCAAAATACATTAACATACATTAACAACAAAAAAAATTAGCGCCCAGAAGGATTTCTATTCCATGACAAGTATGAAGGGTCCCCAAGTTTCCTGCAAGATACAAGTAATTAGCAAAAGATATTGGTCACTTGATAAATAAGTATATACATCACTCGACCTAATTTAATATTTTCCCTTTTCTTGTTCTATGGACGAATAACATTTTTATGTAATCAAAATACAAATTAAAATATGCTGACATGTTGCAAGTGACAATAAAAAAAAAGTTCAGTCTTATATTAAAGGAGGCGGAGCAATTCCATGTCAAATATATGTAATGGCTTAACATATGTGTGTTCATGTAGCAAAAAACAGATGCAAAAAAGGGTATCCAATATCATAAGGATACAGAATAGAAATGATCATATTCATGAAAATTGATGATACAATCAGGAAACAACCTTTAGTACTAAAGACGGAACAAATTGAAATGCAAGAAGAAAGGTAAGAGTATAGCTGTTATGAGTATAGTTGCTGAGTAAAATAAGGAAACTTAAGGAACTGTCACTTGGATTTCGAGTGGCATGTAATCCCTAACAAATCAAATCTTATAAAATAAATCACTTCCACAAGTGCTGGGTGGCTAGGAGTTGTATATGAATTATGCAATATCACATAAAGTTTATGTCATGTCGTTTGATATCTGAGTACGTGCTCACTGTTATGCAATACCATTGTTTGGGCAATTGTAATTTACCTGATAACAGATAGTGCAACCTCACTTCTAAATAATTTACCTCCATTGCCATATAACCTCTCTATTACCTGATAGTTTGTCTTTACTTATAATTTGATTATTTAAATGCCTCCAATGATCTCAACCTCATGGAAAATTCTTCATCTGAATTTCATCTTCCTCTTCAGCTTCATGAATTGCACCCATCTTCCTATTCCTCTTGCTTGTCACAAACTCTTCCATCTTCTTACTCCCCTTCCAATTCTTCCTCTTCTTATCTTTCTTTTTTCTCTCTTCCTTTAGTCACTTTAGCCTCTTTATCCCCTGAAGAGTAAAAGGACACATCTTCTCTATTTAGTTGGACATGGTTTAATGAGTTATGCACATGATTAAGTGAGGTCTTCTTACTTATGCTTAAGTAACAAGGGGCTCCACCTAAGCTTAGGCATCTTGTGTTGGAATATGCTCTTCTGTGCTTTTACATGTAATTAGAATTGGTTCCTTATCTTTGGCAAGGTTGGAACTGAAGATACATGAGATAGGAATAAAAAATCACTTTATAGCTTTAGTCCCAAGTGGTTAAGTGAGAATTGTTTGTGTATGCTTAAGTATCAAGAGGCCCCAGATAAGCACACATTTTAAGTTTGATTGCCCTCCCTTAAGATTTTACATCCCTGTACCTACTGATTTTTACAACCCATGTACTCTCTTCTAAACCAAATTCCTCCATCACCTTTAAAAAAAATATTAAGGACCAACTTATAAAATTAGCTAAATGATGGGGTTTGCAAATTCCAATTAATTTTTTCCCATCATGTGATCATGCAAACTCTATTTAGCTGATTTTCTCCTGTTTAGTCTCTCTCCCAAACCATAACCTCCGTCACCATAAACAACTTTGTCACCACCCCAAATTGCAAGCCCAGCCGCCGAAATAATAAAATAATTGATATATACGTATACTATCAAGACTTGATTCGGCACTTCAAAGGGACCTAGGATCTATTCACATGTTATGTGGACTTTAACCCAGGCTTCCCTAGGAGGATTGTGGATCCTTCCCATGTTATGTTATGAGTCATTCACTCTTTTATATATGCAACATTCTTTATTGGGTCCCCCCCCCTACTGCCGTACTGTGTAGATTGTGGATCATTTACCCCCATATATGATGCATCCTTAAATTGAAGGGGGGGGCGACCCTCTAATGGTTGAGGTTTTGCTCAAAAACCTATAAGGGTGCATAGATCCATCATAGATCTATCTAGTCCATAGAAACAGCTACGATAAACACTCATCAAATCCGTTTTTTAGCTGGTCACTTGCCCTTGCCCAGAGTGAACTTCGGGTTTGCAAGTTGTGGTTCGCTATAAAGGGCGGTTTGCTTTCAATGTGGAAAAGTGGAATTTCAAGAGGGAAGACGATGAAATACACCGGCAAATTCAGGATGAGGTTATCCAAGCGGCTGTGCATAACAAGCTGAACTATTAGATCGATTATCTTCAAACGCCAAATGAAAAAGCTTTAGATCAGAGTTGGATGATCATGTTGGACTTTCAAAAGCTGGAATAATGCCCAACAGTGGTGGCCCTTTGGAGCAGCTCGGAAAATTAATTCTATGTACATAGTTTGATGTCTCCCACAGAATGTTGGTATGTCTTACTTGTTAATCCTTTGTAATAAGTTATAGCTGAGAGTTACACATATGAGACTATTATGAGTCACTCACATTCATGTAATCCCCATGCTAGGAGGTCGGCCCCTTCTAGTATGGTTTTTCACTTTAGAGGAAATAAATTGCTCTCTTTATGTAAAAATAAATAAATAAATATTATATTGGTAAATCTGGTGGTCAAAATCTAACCACCCAGAATGAATTTTTATAAATAAATAATAATTAATTAATATGAAAATAAATATAAAAAAATATAATTTAGTATGAAATAAATAAGAAAGAATATAATTGGGTTTAGATACTTTTAATAATTATACTAAAAATTATAAAAAAAATTAAAATGGATTTATATATTTTTATAAGTTAAAAAATTAATTTAATATGAAAATAAATAAGGAAGGATATAATTTAATATGAAAATAAATAGAAAAGGATATAATTTAATATTAAAATTAATTTTAGCAGTTCCCATATTATATATTGATTTTCAAATAAAATAAAATGGAAAATTTCATAAAGTATAAAAGAGAAAATATAAGAAAATGATAAAATTGCCTAAGAAAAATGAAAGAGACAACACAACAACCACGCTTTATCCCACTAGCCGGTATCGGCTATATAGATCCTTCAACATCATTAGGCTCTATCCCCTACTATATCATTATCTATATTTAAATAAATTTTATCTTATTTTATTGTTACTAATCAAGTTTTTTTTTATCTTCCTCTTCCTCGTTTGATATGTATATTTGTTCTAATTTCACATTGTCTAACTAAAGCATTTATTGATCGTTTAAGTACATGGTTATACCATCTTAAACGAGTCTCTCAGAGTTTTCCTTCCATAGATGTAACCCAACTTTCTCTCTAATGTTATCATTTCTTATCCTGTCCATCCTCGTATGCCACACATCCACCTTAACATCCTCATCTCTGCAACTTTCATCTTCTACTCATGTGCTTAAGTCATAACTTAACATTCAATTCCATATAACATAGTAGGTCTAACCGTCATTTTATATAACTTCCTTTTAAATTTTAGAGATACGTTACCATCACATAGAGCACTTGACACTCTCCTCCATTTCAACCAGCTTTCAATATCTTCATCCTTTTGCAAAAATGATCCTAAATACTTAAAGCCTTAATTTCAGACAACATATCATCTCCTATCATAACGATTATCTCATTATATCTAATATTGTTAAACTTAAATTCTATATATTATGTCTTTACTATACCAAATTTAAAATCTTTTACTTCCAATATTTCTTGTCAAGATTAAAGTTTAGCATCTACTCGTTCACATGTCTCATCTAACAAAACAATATCATCTACAACCACATGTACTATGGTACCATGTCTTGGACGTATTTAGTAAGTTTGTTCATGATTAGTGTAAAAAGATAGAGACTTAGATGTGATCTTTAATGTAACCCTACCTTTATGGAAAACACTTCGATTAATCCACCTAAAATCTTCACTCTTGTCATTAAATTTTCATATATATTCTTAATTAATTCCATATATGTTACGCTCACACCTCTCTTTTATAGAGTTTTCTATATAATTTTTCTTTGGACTCAATCATAAACATTTTCTAGGACAACAAATATCATATGTAGATCTTAATTTTGTTCCCGATAATTTTCAATTAGTTGTCTGATAAGATGTATAACTTCTGTTGTCGATCTTTCATACATTAATCAAAATTGATTTTCAATCACCGTGGTCTCCTTTCTTATTCTTTTTTCTATTACTTTTTTCTAAAATTTTATAGTATGACTCATTAGTTTAATACTCCTATAATTTGCACAATTTTGTACATATCTTTTGTCCTTATATAAAGGAACTATAGTAATTATCCTCCCAGACATTTTCTTCATTTTTAATATCAATTTAAATAACTTTATAAGTTATTCAATACCATGTTTCCCTAGACACTTTCGTACCTCTATCGGAATATCGTCTGGTCTAACTACTTTCCATTTTGTATCTCATTTAAGCTTATTTTATTCCTGACGTTTGAATTCTACAATAAAAATTTAAATTTTTATACTCATTTAACTTACTTAAATTATTTAAGTTAAGTTGGTTAACTAAACCTTCATTAAAAGTTGATGAAAATACCACTTCAACCGCTCTTTCATTTCCTCATCATTTACTAGTGGATAAGATCTCTTGTCTTCCTCTCTCGCTTAAGCTATTTTGTAAATGTCTCTTTCCCCCTCTTTTATATCCAATTTTTGATATAAATGGTCAAAAGTTTTATTGTTAGCTTCATTCACTGCTTTCTTAGCCTTTTTCTTGGTTATTCTCTATTTTTTAAAATTTTACTCATTCTTATAATACTGTCTATTTTTCCTTTACTTTCTCCTATACTTTCTCATTCCACCCACAAGATTTTTTACTTGATGGTGTATGTCCCTTTGACTCAATAAGATATATTACCATCAGATCCTGCAATTCAAACTCTTCCATATTTAACAATACACCAAGTTCTCATGGAGATATAATAGTCCTTGCCACTACATTTGAACCCTGTAATGCATTCCTGCGGAATAACCTAGCATTAGCATAATGGTTTGATGAATCCATTCATGGGTTTGGGACCAACAATGGCGAGTTTTAAGAAAAATGAAAGAGAAATAAAGAAAATTTAATGATGATTATTTAATGCTAAGAGGATATGAAATTCTATCTAACATGCTATTTTTCCCCTCTATATGATACTATACCACACACATTCCCTTTTATCCTACCTTACATAAGTGCACTCACACCTCACTTTCTTTTAAAAAGGTTCATAGACTTAAGGTGATTTTCATAATTGGATTTCTCATATTAAGTGATGTTTAGAGATACTCAGTGACTATATTGGAGTCGAATTTTTGTCTTTTTATTTTCATGTTGCACACGTTATTACTTTGATCCATTTTTCTTTTTGCATTTTTTACTTTTTTTTAGCATAAATGCAGTTCTATTTATTAGCACAATTCACACATTTTGTGCCAGCATTTTTCAATTTATTTAATAACAATCCAACAATTATTATTATTTCATCTTGTGTATTTATTTGATGTTTCTATTTTGTCGTTATGATACAATTGTGGATTTTATTATGAGCGAGGAATTTTGTCCCTTATATAAAAATGAAGCTTTTGGATCATGACAACTATTTTGTTTTACTCTTCTAGGCTTCCCTTTTTTTCTTCTTCTATTTTGCTTTGCGGTCTCTCCATGACCTCCTCTTTCAAACTTTCTTCCTATCCCTCCATGAATACCTTCACTATTTTAAAGGATGACATGGTGACATATACATTGTTTGGAAATGTTTAAACAAATCAACATTAGAGGAACAATGACAACATTTCCCACAGCCCTTTATCCTCCTCATAGTTCCATATGGAAAAAATATGTCAATCATCCATTGTAAATGACACAAAATCTAACAATCAATAGTAATTAACAATTTAAAATATAATATATATAAAACATTTATCACTTGTAAAATAGTTGATCCCAACTAGTGGAATAAGACTTGATTATTGTATTTATCACTTGCAAAACTAAATTTATTTTATGTTACATACTCAAATAGGGTAATTTAGGATTTTAAGTCAATTTGGTTCATTCTAAACGGTCCAAATGAACAAATAAGAAATTTGTTTCTGGTAACTTATCTGGGCCAGATGTCAGATGCTCCCATTATGTGGTCATCTTTTTATAAGTAGTACAACATAAATGAGAATGTTAAGAAGAAATTATTAGAGGATACAACTGAAAACATCGCTTCAAAATAGCGCCTCCAGTGCATGATTAAAAAAGCAAGTTATGATAAGAGCATAGAGTTGGGTAAATAATATGATTAATGGTGTTAAAAAGGTCAAAACTAAGAAAACTTTTACTCATCACAAGTAAAGAAAAGGACATTTATGCTTTATAGCAAGAACATATTTATATAAATGTCTCTAAGTAGTTGGAATTTATTGAATTTTTTATTATACTAAGTCATCTATCTGCACATTGAACCAACATAACCAGTCAAATATTATCAAACTAGCAAAAGATAGTGAAGGAAGCACTAACTAAATTGTTTATACAGTTTTTGTTTATTTAGAGGCTGAAATTTTTTACGGAATTGGGTGCTACTATGGTGTTGTACTCACTCAATGCAAAAGCTAATACTTTTATACCAAATACTTTGATTGCTAGCTTTTATTATGAGCGAGGAGTTTTGTCCCTTATATAAAAATGAAGCTTTTGGGTCGTGACAACTATTTTGTTTTACTCTTCTAGGCTTCCCCTTTTTTCTTCTTCTATTTTGCTTTGTGGCCTCTCCATGACCTCCTCTTTCAAACTTTCTTCCTATCCCTCCATGAATACCTTCACTATTTTAAAGGATGACATGGTGACATATACATTATTTGGAAATGTTTAAACAAATCAACATAGAGGAACAATGACAACATTCCCACAGCCCTTTATCCTCCTTGTTGGACAGAAGAAGGAAGAGATATAACCCAAAATCTTATATTATGTGCAATGAAGAATACAATATATATAGATGTTTATGAGGACTTAGTCAATTGACCAATTCTAAAATTAACTAATTCTAAAGACATATTAATTATGTCATATAGAAAAGTCTGCAAAACCCTAATGGCACAAGATAGAAAGAAAAGACCTAATTACCCCTGCAACTCACAACACTCCCCCTCAAGTTGAACATATATATCAAACATGTTTAACTTGCTAAGGGCAAAATTAAACACAGCTTGGGGTATAGCTTTTGTAAACATATCAGCAAGTTGATCCTCAGATTTGACATAGGGCAAGCATAACTCTCTAGAATCAAGTCTCTCCCGAATAAAATGGCGATCAATCTTGATGTGTTTGGTCCGATCATGTTGGACTGGATTATTTGCAATATTGATTGCAGCTTTGTTGTCGCAGTACAGCCTGAGAGGTAATTCAGCCTTTAACCCCGTGTCTTCTAATAAAAAACTCAACCATAACATTTCTACAAGACCATGTGCCATGGCTCGATACTCTGCTTCCGCACTGGACCGTGCACAAACATTTTGTTTCTTACTTCTCCAAGTTACCAAGTTTTCTCCTAAAAAGGTGCAATAGCCAGAAGTAGATCTTCTATCATCTCTAGAACCAGCCCAATCAGCATCAGAATAACATTCCACCTTCAGATTACCACCTCCCTTAAACAACAAGCCTTTTCCGGGACATGACTTTAAGTACCTCAAAATCCTGTCAACGGCCTTCATGTGGATAGTTTTAGGAACATGCATGTGCTGACTCACTACACTAACAGCGTAGGTAATGTCAGGCCTAGTCATAGACAAATAGAGTAATTTTCCAACCAACCTTTGATACGTTCCCTTTTCCAGATTTGTAAGATCTTCCCCATTAGAACTAGTAAGATCATGATTTACTTCTATAGGAGTCGATGCTGGCCGACAACCCAACTTCCCTGTCTCCTTAAGCAAATCCAACACATATTTTCTCTGACATATATATATTCCCTCCTGAGATCGAGCAACTTCAATACCAAGGAAGTACTTCAATAGTCCAAGGTCTTTAATTTCAAACTCTGATATTAACTTGGACTTAAGAGCCTGGATTTCAACCTCGTCATCACCTGTGATTATCATATCATCAACGTAAACCAAAAGAATGGTAGTTTTATCCTCTTTCCTCTTTACAAAAAGTGTATGATCAGCATTCCCTTGTCTAAAGCCAAACAATGTCATGGCTTTGCAGAACCTATCAAACCATACTCTGGGTGATTGTTTAAGTTCATACAAAGCTTTTATCAGTCGGCAAACCTTCCCTTTCGTTTCAATTCCAGGAGGTGGTAACATGTAGACCTCTTCGTAAAGGTTACCATTCAAAAAAGCATTTTTCACATCTAGCTGAAATAGCGGCCAACCATACTGAGAGGCAAGAGAAAGAATCACCCTGACTGATTTGAGTTTTGCAACTGGAGCGAAGGTCTCCAAGTAATCCACCCCATATGTTTGAGTGAATCCCTTGGCAACAAGTCTGGCTTTATATCTGACCACGTCACCCTCTGAGTTATACTTAATAGCATAGACCCATTTAGAACCAACCAAGTTCTTCCCCTTTAGGGGATCTACTAATTCCCAAGTATCATTCTTATTAAGAGCCTCCACTTCTTCATTCATTGCTTCCAGCCACCTTGAGTCCCTTACAGCTTCATAATAAGAAGAAGGTATAACATGATTTGATAGCTGTGAAACAAAGGCATGATATGAAGAAGACAAACGAGAATAAGAAACATGGTTAGAGATAGGATGTTGAGTACATGACCTGACCCCTTTCCTAATAGCAATTGGAAGATTCAGCTCATTCATATTCAGGGGTGCGATTGGTTCAAGCAATGAGGATACAGGATTAGGAGCCAGAGCATCCGATTCAGCTAGCCGATTAGTAGTAGGTCCTTGCTTATGTCTTCGTCGCTTGTAAGTAATAATTTCTTGTGAAGCCTGCGAGCCCAGTAATGGAGCATCATCTTTTCTATTTTCCATGACATCCAATGAAATAGGAGAAGGAACCACTTGAGGTACAAGGGAAGAAGAGGTAAGATTCTCCCCCTGGGGACGAGTCCGGGAAGAATAATAGGACTCGGACTCAAAAAAGGTAATATCCTTCAAGACATACCTTGTCCTAGTAATAGAATCAAAACACTTGTACCCTTTCTGGCAAGTGGAATACCCTAGAAAAACTCCCCGTATAGCTCGAGGATCAAGCTTAGAGGTCTTGGGACCAAGAACATGAATAAAACAAAGGGAGCCAAATACCGGAGGTGTAAGTGAGAACAACGTGGTGTCAGGACGAAGAATATTGAGAGGACACCGGTACTCTAGACCTTTTGATGGTAGACGATTAATGATATAAGCTGCTGCAAGGATAGCATCAGCCCAGAAATATTTGGGTAAGTGGCGCTGAAATAATAATGCACGGGCTGTTTCAAGGATATGACGATTTTTCCTTTCAGCCACTCCATTTTGCTGTGGTGTGTAGGGACAAGATGACTCATGAAAAATTCCTATATCCTCTAGAAAGGTATTTAAAGACTGTGTAAAGTACTCCCGTGCATTATCAGATCGAAGAGTTTTCACTTTTGTGTGGAATTGAGTTTCAACCATTCTGCAATATGTTGAATGAGTCGAGGAACTTCGTCTTTGTCTTTCATCAAATAAAGCCATGTACAGTGAGTGTAATCATCAATAAAAGAGATAAAATATCGGTAGCCATCCAAAGAAGGCACAGGAGAGGGACCCCACACATCTGAATGAACAAGGTCAAACGGAGACGAACTTTTATTCATGGAGTCAGAAAAATGAGTTCTACAATGTTTAGATAACTAACAAACTTCACATTGAAGAAACTCAAGAGAAACAGAGGAGAAGAGACTAGGAAATAGAACCTTCAAGGATCGAAAAGATAAATGTCCCAAACGAGAATGTCATAATAAAATTTCTTGATGCTTATTTTCTGAACACTGAGCTGTAGACTTCAGAGCAGATGTTGTTCCAAGATGATAGTAATAAAGACCTCCTACTTCACGTCCAGTCTCAATCGTTTGCTTGGTCTCGAGATCCTGAAAGACACAATGATCAGGGAAAAAGGTTACTGAGCAGTGTAGTTGTTTAGTAATACTACTAACAGAAAGTAAATTAAGAGAAATGGAAGGGACATGAAGTGCAGAGGATAGGATAAAGTGATCTGCCAATTGTATGGAACCTTTACCAGCAACAGTGGCTTTGGTGCCATCAGCAATAGTCACTTTATCCTGCCCAGAAGACAGAGTAAGAAATGAAGAAATTAGCAAGATTTGTCATATGATCTGTAGCTCCAGAGTCAATAACCCAGAGGCTATAAGATCTTGACCCAGCAATACTTAACTCCAGGTCACGAATACCTGTGTGCGCTTGAGACGAATTAGTAGAGACAGAGGATGAAGTCTGAAGCCGTGATAAAAGGTCCTGAAGATTAGCAATATCAGTAGATGACAACTTAATATTAGAAGGTACCGAAGAATCAGTAGTCTCTCCACTCACTAATTTCTGGGCAGCAATATTTCCACGACTAGACGCCTTCTTGTCACTGTATTTAAATTTTTCAGGTTTTTTTCCTGGATATTTCTCCCAACAAAAATCTGAATCATGATTAGTCCTCTTGTAGTGCCGACAAAATTTTTCACCTTTTCCTTTGTTCCCCCAGACTTGAGCTTGTTAGAAGAACCGACAAAAGCAGATGTCTCTCCAATTGGAGTACTTGCTGCAGAGATATTACCTTTGTTGTTCATGGTCCTTCTCCTGCCTTCCTCACTCAGAATTTTGTAGTAGACTTGTTCTAGAGAGGGAGTAGGATCAATACTAAGAATTTGCCCTTTTAAATTTTCAAATTCTGCATGAAGCCCATCAAGAAACTTAATGATTCTGTTCTTCTCCAGAAGCTTCAAATATCTCTGATGATCATCAGTAGAAATCCAATTGTCCATCCTGTAGTAGTCAAACTCATCCCATAGCCCTTTTAGAGCAGCAAAATAATTTGTGACGAACATAGAACCTTGCTCAAGTTTAAAAATTTTACTACTTATCTGATAAGTACGCAGCATATCATGTTTGCGTCCATACATCTGCTCCAGTGTCCTCCACATATCAACAGCTGTTCTATTATAAAGAATAACCTGTTTGATGCCAGAGCTAACAGAATTAAGTATCCAAGTCATTACCAGAATATTGTCACGCCTCCAAGTACGAAAGCTAGGATCCTTTTCATCTGGTATCACTCTAGTACCATGAAGAATATCAAGTCTATCATGGCCTTCTACATAAAGTTCAACAGCAACTGCCCACGATGCATAATTTGTCTCAGTCAATTTTTTCGAGGTTATTTGAAGACCAGTTCCTCCCGATCCCGTCATTGTGAAAATTGGTTGTACCTGTCCAGAAGACGCCAAAGGATCTGTAGACATCCCAGAACTTTCTCCGGATATGTCTGCCATACCAATTCACAAGAAGGAAGAGACGTGGAGGCTGCTGGAGATGCCAAAGGATGTTTCGGCCAGTAAAAAAATGGAGGCTGCTGGAATAAAAAAATGGAGGCTGCTGGAATAAAAAACTATGGAGGCTGCTGAGAAAGAGGAGCCGACTTCGAAGCGGGTGATTAGCGATGAGAAATAAAAAAAAATGGAGGATGCTCTGGAATTAAAAAAAACCGTGGAGGCTGCTGAGAAAGAGGAGCCGACTTCGAAGCGGGTGATCAGCGAGGATGGCTCGCGAGAAGTATCCTGCCGTCGCGAGAAGAAGACGCCTACAAAGCAGCGCGAGAAGAAGGCGCCTGGGCTCGCGCGTCGCGAGAGAAGACGCCACGCCTCGATGAAGAGGTCTGGGCTCGCGCGTCGCGAGGGAAGATCCTTCGAAGAAGAAGCCTTCGCAGAAGAAGCCTTCGCGAGGGAAGAGCCGCAGGGAAGAGCCTTCGCGAGGATGAACCTTCCGCCGAGAAGAGCAGCCGGCGACGTCGAGTTCACGTCAAGAAGAAGAGACCGAGCAGAAGATCACGCAGCCGGAGAAGATCGCGCAGCACTGGTCGCTGCGCGCGTGCGCGAGAAGTTCTGAGTCCGCGCAAGGACAGCGTCGAGCGAGGACGGCGGTGAGCGAGGACAGCGTCGAGTGATTTTGGAAAAGCAGAGACACGCGCCGCGCGAGGAGAGTAAAAGAAAATTAGGGTTGGGATAGAACTTGCTCTGATACCATGTTGGACAGAAGAAGGAAGAGATATAACCCAAAATCTTATATTATGTGCAATGAAGAATACAATATATATAGATGTTTATGAGGACTTAGTCAATTGACCAATTCTAAAATTAACTAATTCTAAAGACATATTAATTATGTCATATAGAAAAGTCTGCAAAACCCTAATGGCACAAGATAGAAAGAAAAGACCTAATTACCCCTACAACTCACAACACTCCTCATAGTTCCATATGGAAAAAAAACGTCAATCATCCATTGTAAATTACACAAAATCTAATAATTAATAGTAATTAACAATTTAAAATATAATATATATAAAATATTTATCACTTGCAAAATAACCGATCCCAACTAGTGGGATAAGACTTGATTATTGTGTTTATCACTTGCAAAACTAAATTTATTTTATGTTACATACTCAAATAGGGTAATTTAGGATTTTAAGTCAATTTGGTTCATTCTAAACGGTCCAAATGAACAAATAAGAAATTTGTTTCTGGTAACTTATGTGGGCCAGATGTCAGATGCTCCCATTATGTGGTCATCTTTTTATGAGTAGTACGACATAAATAAGAATGTTAAGAACAAATTATTAGAGGATACAACTGAAAACATCGCTTCAAAATAGCGCCTCCAATGCATGATTAAAAAAGCAAGTTATGATAAGAGCATAGAGTTGGGTAAATAATATGATTAATGGTGTTAAAAAGGTAAAAACTAAGAAAACTTTTACTCAACACAAGTAAAGAAAAAGGCATTTATGCTTTATAGCAAGAACATATTTATATAAATGTCTCTAAGTAGTTGGAATTTATTGAATTTTTTATTATACTAAGTCATCTGTCTGCACATTAAGCCAACATAACCAGTCAAATATTATCAAACTAGCAAAAGATAGTGAAGGAAGCACTAACTAAATTGTTTATACAGTTTGTGTTTATTTAGAGGCTGAAATTTTTTGCGGAATTGGGTGCTACTATGGTGTTGTACTCACTCAATGCAAAAGCTAATACTTTCATACCAAATACTTTGATTGCTAGCTTTTATTATGAGCGAGGAGTTTTGTCCCTTATATAAAAATGAAGCTTTTGGGTCGTGACAACTATTTTGTTTTACTCTTCTAGGCTTCCCTTTTTTTCTTCTTCTATTTTGCTTTGTGGCCTCTCCATGACCTCCTCTTTCAAACTTTCTTCCTATCCCTCCATGAATACCTTCACTATTTTAAAGGATGACATGGTGACATATACATTGTTTGGAAATGTTTAAACAAATCAACATTAGAGGAACAATGACAACATTCCCACGGCCCTTTATCCTCCTCATAGTTCCATATGGAAAAAATACGTCAATCATCCATTGTAAATTACACAAAATCTAACAATCAATAGTAATTAACAATTTAAAATATAATATATATAAAATATTTATCACTTGCAAAATAACCGTTCCCAACTAGTGGGATAAGACTTGATTATTGTGTTTATCACTTGCAAAACTAAATTTATTTTATGTTACATACTCAAATAGGGTAATTTAGGATTTTAAGTCAATTTGGTTCATTCTAAACGGTCCAAATGAACAAATAAGAAATTTGTTTCTGGTAACTTATGTGGGCCAGATGTCAAATGCTCCCATTATGTGGTCATCTTTTTATGAGTAGTACGACATAAATAAGAATGTTAAGAACAAATTATTAGAGGATACAACTGAAAACATCGCATCAAAATAGCGCCTCCAGTGCATGATTAAAAAAGCAAGTTATGATAAGAGCATAGAGTTGGGTAAATAATATGATTAATGATGTTAAAAAGGTCAAAACTAAGAAAACTTTTACTCAACACAAGTAAAGAAAAGGACATTTATGCTTTATAGCAAGAACATATTTATATAAATGTCTCTAAGTAGTTGGAATTTATTGAATTTTTTATTATACTAAGTCATCTGTCTGCACATTGAGCCAACATAACCAGTCAAATATTATCAAACTAGCAAAAGATAGTGAAGGAAGCACTAACTAAATTGTTTATACAGTTTTTGTTTATTTAGAGGCTGAAATTTTTTGCGGAATTGGGTGCTACTATGGTGTTGTACTAACAATCCAAAATGCAAATAATATAAATGATATTCGCAACTATGTCAATTAACCATTCCATGCTACCACAATCACTTTAGAAGGTATAGTTACTAATTGACGAATTACATTCTAATTGTCCAATATGCATGAGACAAATATTTTATCATAAAACATGAAGATTGATATTAGACCAGGGTGTCCTTTTTTTTGTCTCACTTCTAATTATCCTAATTTAAACTAAAATTTATAATGCCTTATCAGAGTAATCACTTGTTCAACATCAGTACAAAAAATGTACTTTACTAATTAGCTTTTACCCGTTACCTTATCTATTCATAAAGTTTAAAACAAAAGAGAGTTTATATCATTAAACTTTCTTTTGATTTCTAACATTAATAACCTGATAAAACGTTGGCATCATCTTAATGCCTTCTTTAAAACTAGCTTAAAATAACAGAATTTTCCATCATTTTTAAAGTCAATATCTTATGATAAAAATATTGCACTTATTCTAATATCTTTTGCTTAAAAGTTATTCTAGATTTGTACACATTTCCTATTCTATATGCATGAAAATTAGACATTAGTTGAAAATCTGTAATCTTATTCTATATTTGTATCATATTTATCTATGTATTTTGTATTTTGACATGAATTCATTGATAAAGTTTAAAAATTCACTTGCGATCATTTCAAGTTGTGAGTTGCACAGGTTTCTTTTAAGTTCTGACTGCCGATGAACTTTCAGTGTACAGAGAGTTTGCAGGTGACCAAATGTCTGCATAGCCTTTCCACTGCTCTATTTGTAAAACATTGCACAGGCAACAAAACAGCCTTAATTTAGAGTTGAAATATTTGCAGATATCATCATGTAAGAGGACTAATTAAGCATAGGAAAAAAATATTCATAACAGTAATTCTAGAATTCCAGCTCCTAAGGTTTAATTACATTAAAAATTCCATGACAATAGGATGTAGCCATTTGGTTCCAATACTAGAAATGACAAATAGTAATTAGCATTTAAGTTGTTTATTTGTAGCATTAAATTTGTAGAAGAGCGTACCTAGGCTTCACCAAGTACACCACAGTAAAGGCAGTGGCCAAAAAGAAGCATAGTCCTCCAATTGTGAGATATGCAATGCCAGTAAAGTCATTTTTTCCACCAAGCCAGCTTGAGGTGGAAAGAACCAACTTCTTCTTGCCACTAAAACTATATGTATTGTAATAATTCTGTATTATCACTGTTATGGTTTCATTTACTCTAAGATTTTGTTCTATTTTTCCATATGGCTTCCTGAATGTTGGAAGGGCAGCAGTCCGCATCCAAACAATGAGATCCTCCTGCTGACTCAACTGCATATTGAAAGTATAAAAGCTAAGTCAAAATTTAGATTCAGTTGTAATATTACTAGAAGGGCAAATGGGCAATCATAATGAAACTTGAACATATCAACATAATTATGAAAGCATGGGAAGATTTTGATTGCAAAACAACAAACTAATTATAGATCAACTATAAAGAAAAGAAAGTGCTGGCAGTAGTTCAGGACCAAGAGATGTATTTAATATCCAGTTCATTCCCAACTAAAAATAGTAGAAGAAAATTTACAAGGAAGGAAGGATGGGAAAATAAACAGCACAACCTCGTGGTTTAAATCATTATAATACATTATAAGGATTCATTAGATTTCAGTTGTAAGAAACACTTAGTATTTTTTGGACATGAAACACTAAGCCATAAGATCATTTCACCAGTTAGCAGGAAATCTCGGAGTAATTGTAGTAGAAAAATAGAACATTTTACTTGACACTTGTTAATATTATTGATTAACAACTGAAAGGATGTAATAAAAGAAACAGAGTCTCACTGGTATGCTTTCGTTAAGTGAAGCACCGCCTTTCAAGGTACCATTCTGAAAGTTCCTTGGAAAGACATTATCTCCAAATTTATGATCCCTGTCACTTTTCCAAGAAATGCCCATCTTGTTCACAGTCAAATTTTGGTTGCCAATAGAAAAACTGTAAGTATCATTAAATAAACTCCATGCTATAAGACCACAAGGGAGAATTGGAGAACCATCAGGTGTAGTCTTTTCAGGATCACAATCACTTGTATCATTTGCTTTGTCAGAGTCCTTCAGCTGTGCATCATTTCGGCTCTTTACATATCTAGATGAAAATTTCATCATCAATCATGCATAAAATTAAACATTGAAAAGTTCTTTGTCTATATCTTTGTAAGGATAAGGCGATTACTTAAAGTCATGAAAAATTGAACCAAAGGCCATAGAACAGAAACATGCCTACTAGTAGAGAAAATAGTAGTGCTAGCTATAGAAGATTGTGCAGTGCATACCTCCTATGGTTCTGGTAGAAGTTATCAAGCTGGTAGTAGACATAAATAGGTTGATCCATGTCTTTTGGTACCTAAGAGAAAGAGAATGGTGCTAATAGTTATTAGATTTTGCAAAGCTACATTACTTGTCAAGATAACCTACATAAAACAAGTTTTCAACAGCAACAAACTAAATCTCCTGTTACAAATTGATGACAGAAATTAAGTTCTCTCTCCTCTCTATTGCAGAAATAGGTAATAAGTACAAGAAATCTTTGTTACCGTGAGTGTTCTAAGGCAGGTTTTGCTAGTATTTTCATTCTGGATGTATGCAACCTTTTCATCCTTTGTGTTTCCTTGTATGCACACTGCATCATAACGATATACAATTTCAACAACCTACAAATATAAGTAACAGTCAGACATAAACTGTGCTATAAGACACCAAAAAAACTATTCATCTTATCAGCCATTAACACACCTTGTTGGAGGCTATCAGTGCTGCAACACCAATGGGGACAAAAATGACACCAATAAGTGTGAAAACAGTTATCACCTACAAGATAAGCCATGAGCATTTTCTCACACATCCAGTCCAAAACTTAGTAGCAGATGATTTGCAATAAGACAAAGCTTACCCATCTTGGAGTAAGGATTGGTTTACAAGCTGGGAGCTCTTGCTGTGTAAACCTGGAATCTGAGAATCCAATAGAAAACAAACAAGGTCAGTAAACTCCAGAAAATTTTTTAGCATGAATCAAACTGGGATATGCAAGGGGACTATGGAAAAGCTATCATAAAACCACTCTCATTGGAATGCAAGGCGACATAAGTAGTTGTAGAAAATTAGCTGGATTGTTTAGTTGTAAACATAAAAATCTCATCTTAAGCTTTTGGGCTGCGTAAGGGGTAGTTGCTTAACCAAGTTAGATTGACAGCTGCAAGGCCAACCACTCTCAAGAATGAATTAGCTTTTTAGAAGACACATTACCGTCCAGAAGAAGGTACCTCCTATTGATAACTGCATACTCAGCTCAATTGTGTGCTACTTCTTATCAACATCTAAAGCACCAAAGTGGGTTCTCAAGCAAAATTATGGACACCAAAAAGGCTTTCCTTGAGTGTGGTATAGAACACTCTAGAAGGAGTCATCTATCTTGTTGGATGAAATAGTCATATTATTATGGGCTCATCACATAGGGGGTCAGTAACTTAGATGAATGAACACGATACTAGCTGGCAAATGGAGGTGGATCCTGTTTAATTTAGTCAATAGCTCTTACTCCTTGAACAAAAGTGGCACGAAACTAATTTAAAAAAATCCTCTTTCATATGGAAGGGTGTTGTACAGTCCTCTACCCACTTCCCAGGTGAAACATTCTCTTTCATATGGAGAGACAATCAACTTCTGGAAGGAAGCTTGGGTTAGTTCGTTCTCCCTGACTCTGCTCTTTCCAGGCAGTTGCGAGGATTTTGGGCCAAGTATCTGAAATAACCTGGAATCTCCACCACACAATCACCTTCAACAGATAATGGTTTTAGCTGAAGACGTCATGCTTGCTACTAATTAAAGATAAATTCGATAGCCGTAGGCTAGCTTAGGATTCTAACAAGCCTGCCTACTCAACCCTTACAAATAGCAGTCAAGAGTTATATTGGACTGGAACCCCTATGAAATTGTAGAACAGCATTGAAAATCAACAAATTTAATTGGCTCCAATGCCTTGACAAATTACCAAGAAAAAGAAATTTCATCGAGAGGAGTTAGAATTTCAGCTGTTTTTGCTAATTTCAGTGAAAAAGATGAGGAAAGAGATCATATTTGTGATTCCAACGAAAAATATATATTGATTACAGCTACCTTCTTGACACATGGTGCTTGTGACATCACAATTAAAAATTCTTACAGCAGGCACACACACACAACAGCAGAAGATATGCGCAACTGCTTTTCGTGATTCTGTGAATTGATTGTTCAAACCTTAGGGTAAGAGACTAGGAAAGTTCTCTAATACTGAAAATGAGGACTCTAGATTCAATACTACTCCACTCCGTAACTAAATTACAGCCGCAATCATTTTAACTCTTATGAATGAAATCTGACCTCGGCCGTCTTTCCTTGAACACACAGCAGAAGCTGCATTGAAACAACAAACGAACAACAGAAAGAAGAGTCCCACGCTCAAACCCCCAAATAATTAGAAAGGGAAAGAAAGAAAGAAATTCCAACAAACAGTCTAAATTGATGCGCACAAAAGCAATCTTACAAAGCAAAGTTTTCCACTCTAAATCCCACATCAAACAACAGGAAACAAAGCGATCTTACACTTCGGCCTGTTGGAATTTCGCCTGGGAGCCGGTACATCCCCGGATCCAGAGCTCGTGCTAGCAGCAGAATTATTCATCTCCTAGAACACGAGAAAGCGAGCCAGACAGCCAAGAAAGTGAAGATTGCTGGATCGAAGACGGGACAAGCTGCTCTGAATCCCTCGATAAACAAACCGATCAAGCTCAGATCTTTGCTTATGCAAGCTCTTCTGCTCCAACCGCATTCGAGTCACGTTTGACCGCGCAACAGATGCGACTTCGAACGGACATGCGAAAGTAGAGAGACGGTTTAAGTTGTGCCGCAGGTTCAACGAATGAGCTGGTCAAGGCTATGACCGGATCCCCAATGATGAAAAGCAAGTTTACAGTGGGGACATATTAAATCAACGGTTAAGATAAGAAAGAGAGGGGTCGATTCACGATTGGTATGTGGATATGAGAAGAGGGGTAGCTGTCGTAGGTAGCCTTGGAGAGGATCCGATTGGTCAAGGAAACTAATTCCAAAGCAAACTTGCAAGACGCCTTATTTGAACAATTAAGGGTTTGCAAAATATCAATCATGCGTGGCCATCGGCAAATTAAAATATATTAAAATGTTTTCCACGAAAGACAGTCTTTTAAATAAAAGTATAAAACACGTCTCAGCATATTTTTTATTTTTATATAATTATAATACTATTTATAAAATAAAATAATTTTATTTTTAATAAAATTTCTATACATAAATATTATTATATTAAAACCTTTTTTTATTAATTTTAGTGAAATATCGAATTAGGTCAATATTATTATAGTAATTAATATCCATTACTACTATAATTATTTTATAGCAGCTATATTATAACAACTTTAGCAGTTGTTAAACTATTTTGAATTTTTTTATTGAGTTGGAGTTATTTTGATAAATTTAAATAATTTTAGTTAAATTGATAAAAATAATTTATTAAAGTAGTTTATGTATAATAATTTTAATTAAATTGAGCAAGTTTATTTTAACTTATTAAAGTAGCTAGCTCATAGCAACTATAAATACTTTTAGGATGGGAAATATATCATGATATTATTTTAATTTTTCTTTTAAAAAGAGCAATTTTTTGATAAAAGTAATAATTACGAACTCCTTTTAAATTTTTTTCTCAAAAATGAATTTTGTAGTGTTCTATGACATATATTTCTAAAGTAAAAAATAATTTGTTTGTTATAGAGTAGGAGTAAGTAAAATATTAGGATGGAAATTTAAAGTTCAGGGTCATCCTTGCCCCTAATGGGTCAGCCATTTAAAATGCCCTTACAGAAAGTTCAGTTTGTTAATTTGAAATTTTTATTTATTTATAAAAAAATATTCATTATTTCAATTTATTCGGCTTTATCTCGATTTTAAAAATCAAAAATTAGTTAATTAAATTAAACTAAACCAATATTAATTAACTGCTATGTTGCAGTAGTTAATTGATGTACTAGAAACGGCGTTTAAAAGAAAAATTGCTAAAATCTTAATTGAAGAGCATGGAACACCTGCTCGAGCCCGACTACACCAATAGTGAAGCCTAACTCTCCTCAACCCTAGCCTCCTCTCATCGCATGTCATCGATCAGCCATCACCTAACTCTCCATTGCTCTTGACCTCACGTCGACTGATGGGGTTGAGTAGCCCAGAGTGACACATAGAATAGGGAAGCTATGTGGAAAGGTCCACCAAGCCCGATCGTCAAGATCTAATTCCCGAGACTACCTCGGGAGGGTTGATTCCCGAGACCACCTCGGAAGAACAGGCCCCCGAGACCAGCCCGGGTCATAAACCCCAAGGTCACCTCAGGAGGGTAGGCACCTGAGGCCAGTCCGGGTCATAGATCCCGAGGTCACCTCGGGAGGGTAGGCTCTCGAGGCCACACCGGGCAGTAGCCTCCCGAGACCACCTTGGGAGAACAGACGCCCGAGGGCGTCCCGAGTGAAGATATCCCGAGACCCTCTCGGGAGAGTGGAGTCCGAAAAGTCATACATCCGACAACCTGATTTCATGTAACCATTCCTCTTTCCGGATCAGGAAAGTCGTCGAATAATCATTGTCCGCTTCCTACGACAATTAAGGCCTTAATAATCGCTGCGATCGTTACCTAAAAGTTATCAGGTAACTGACGAGTAAGGAACGTGGAGACACGCGTGACCTAACCCTCAAGTATATAAGGTACTTCAACGCGCAGGTAAAAGGGACTCTCGAGACTCACAACTATTCTTCTTTCTTGTCTTCCTCTTACAAGAAATTGAAGTCTGACTTGAGCATCGGAGTGGGCTCCGCCGGGAAATCTCCGGTGTGTTCCCATTAACACTCGTGTTGATCTCACAGAACACAACGTACTTCCCTTCGTCGTCATCCTCGCGGGTTGGACTATGGTGACTCGTCATCTGCGTCGATTCCTTCCGGATCAAGTTTGGTGCAGTCTGTGGGAAACTACTAAATCAAAGCACCAGAAGAAACACCGTGATGCCCGAACCAGAGGACAACCCATCATCTTGACGAAAGAGGAGTTGGATCGCTTGGTCGCCAACGTCGTCAAGGATGCGCTTGAACAACACCAAATTGAGCAAGTCATATCACGTCAAGCGGCCTCGAGGCAAGGGGAGATCCCCAAAATCTCCACCTCGCACCACCACAACCGAAGATCTGTCTCGCCACCTGTGGGGCACGCAGTGACAACTCCAGCGCACCGGCAGGATTCCCTGGGGGATCTGGAGAAGGCTAACTCCGTCGCTTCCAGCATCCTAAGGTAGGAAAAAGGACTGGGGAAGATGGAGGGACCCAAGACCTTTCAGAAGGCATCCTCCACCCCTTTCTCACTCGACATCATAAAAGATCTCATGCCGAAGCAGTTTTGTAGTCCTGACATCGCTAACTACGATGGGAAGACGAATCTACAAGATCATATATGCAAATTCGAGAACGTGGCTCTCTTGCACCAGTATGCAGATGGTGTCAAGTGTCGTGTGTTCTTGAACACTTTGTTGGGGGCCGCCCAGAGATGGTTCCAGAGGCTGCCCCAGGGTTCTATAAATTCCTTCCTGGAATTTAGAACCGCATTCCTGCATCACTTTGCCAGCAGTCGTTAGTATCAGAAGACGACGTTAAATCTGTTCGCCCTCAAGCAGAAGGCGAAGGAACCGTTGAAGGATTATATCCAGCGGTTCAACCGGGTGGCGCAAGATGTGCCAACTGCAACATCGGAGATCCTTGTCAGCGCCTTCACGTAGGGACTCTCAGAAGGTGACTTCTTCCGGTCATTGGTGAAGAAGTCGCCAACCAGTTTCAATGACTTGCTGGGCCGCCCTGTCAAGCACGTCAACGTTGAAAAAGTGCAGCACGCTTGTCGAAAAGAACCAGCTAGAGTCCTTATGCAGACCACCACACAATCTAAAAGAAGGAAACCCCTAGCACCGGCCTGGGAGAAGTATCCTCATTCTGGGAAGGACCACTAGGTGGGTAAGAGAAGGCTGGTAGAAACAGTCGACACTCAGGAGCCGGAGCCACCAAAAAAGTACTGCGACTTCCACGGTAATACGACATACTCCACAGAGGAATGTCATGCCTTAAAGAAAAGGTTGTCTGGGGAAGCAGATACCAAACCTCGGAAATGGTAGAGGAAAGTGGGGTATCGCTGGAGATCCCCTCAGCGGAGCCTTTCTCCTCGCAAACGGCAGTCGAGAGAGGATGGAACCTGACGGCCTTCTCGGTCACGTTCCAGGGGAAGGAGTCGGGAGAGGGCACCCCATCACTCCCTCTCACCCGAATGAGACCCCAAGAAAGGTAAGGCTCTTGAGCGTGGTCCTCCTTCGGGCCATATGGGAGTGATCTCCAGAGGTCCTACCGGAGGAGACTCTCATCGGGCAAGGAAGGACCACACTCGTCGCCTGGAGAACTATGCCATCGAGACGAGTAGTAGCCAGCGTCGGGGCCCTGTCATCTCATTCAGCCCAGACGACCTAAAAGATGTGGAGGCTGTTGGTGCAAGATGCATAAGTGATGTCCTCCTTTAAATGTTTTAATGTTTGACAATATACTTATGTCAGTGATACATTGAACAAAGGAAGGGGAGTTAAGAGAGGAGTAACCAAAGTGAACCAAAGTCCTAGATTAACCTAGGCAATAAGTCCTGGTTCGAAGAATTAGGCACTAAGTCCTGATCATGGATTGGGCACTAAGTCCTGGCAAAGGGCTAGGCACCGAAGACCTGCTCAGAAGGTGGGCACGAAGTCCTGGTCGAGGATTGGGCAAGAAGTCCTGGCCGAGGGTTGGACACCGAAGACCTAGTTCGAGGAATTGGGCACAAAGACCTGGCCGAGGGTTGGGCACCGAAGTCTTGGACCTAGGGTTCGAGGAACTTAGCTGAGCGATGACTAAGGACAGAAGTAGAGACGGGTCAGGGTTTGGACGTCTCGAGATCCGAGAGTATTGGAGGCTAAGAAAAAGTCCACCCGAAGGACTGGGTGGCAACTGTCTCCTGAAAGGAGTAGGTGAAAGGCGTGTTCTCGAGGGTGGGAACTTGCGTCGGTTCAACCTAGGGTTCCATTTGGGAGACCCGAAGTCAGGACCAAGACAGTTACGGCTGTAACTAATACTTGTTGTGTTTTGGGTACTAACCTTAGTTGCAGGATCGAAGGACTGGTCGTCTGCAAGGGAGGTGCTTCGCTGGGCCTAGGCGCTCGAATGGACACAGGTGCCCAAATGGGCTCAGGCGCCCGTATGGATACGGGCGCCCAAGTGTGAAGGTAAAATCCCAAACACAGCTGCGAAGCCACTGAAACAAGGCGGATCAGGCGCCCGTGAGGTCACGGGCGCCCCCATCAGCTCAGGCGCCCAAGTGGACATGGATAAGCACTGACTGAGCCCGCGGATAAGGATTCGCACAGGGAGGGCCACTGTCAAGCGCCCCCATCAACACAGGCGCCCGTATGAAGCCTATAAAAGGGGCTTCGACCCCTCAGCTTCAGATACAACTTCTACATTCATTCTAAGTCATTCCGTGAGAAGCAAAAGCGATCAGACGAAGCTTTGTGACTAAGGAAGCTCCAGGAGGAAGTGCGCGATGCTTCAGAGTTTCGGATTGGCCGGATCGTCTGTTTTTGTTTGGTTTGTTTTAATTCAAGTTGCATTTCAATTCATATCTTTTTTGCTTGTATATCAACTATAAGATGGGTTTTCTCCACCTCCAGAAATTCTGGAAAGGACACCAATAGTGGACTCACGCTGAGTACATAGGCCTTGGACGTACTGACCCTGGGGGATCGGGAACCAAGTAAATAAATCTCACGTGTCTTTGTCTTGCTTTTCGTTCCTTTATTTTCCGCTGCGTATTTGCTCTTTCTTAGTCCGAAAATTTTTAACGATATTCACCCCCCCTCTATCGTTTTCTCCGATCCAACAAGTGGTATCAGAGCAGGTGGCTCAAACTTGGTGCAACCACCAATTTGAGATTTTTTCCGGATTTTTCGCTTTTTAATTCAAATAAATAATATTTGTGCATGGGTTTAAAATATTCTTACGCCTTTTTCAATTTTGAATTCTTATTTTTAACCATAAGTCAGAATTGATATAACGATCAATTTTTAAAAATTTGTCATAAACTTTTTATATTATTATTTTAATATTTTTCTCAAAATTTTTGCTACCTTAATTCAAGCAAATTTTTTTTATTTTTTTATCAGAATTGATAAAGCCAACATTTTTCAAAAAAAATTCACAAACTTATTATTATTATTTTTTATTATTCTGCCTCGAAATTCATATAATATTTATTTTGGGCTATTTTTTCTCTCGCACTACTAATCCAAGACCAAGTCTTGGTACATTTTTGTTGTTTATTTTGTGTGCGAGGTTCATATTGAATGACTAATCAAGAATGGAACAGTGCTCGTCCACCTCTATTCTCTGGCGAGAACTTCAGAACCTGGAAGGGTCTAATAGAATCCAAACCAGTATCAGAAGATGAGTCTAGATCTGAGACAGCAGGAGTCAAGGGAGAGATTCTAAACGAGGAATCAAAAGGTAAGATTGTAAACTCGAAGTTTAAAAATCATATCATTTGTTACACATGCAGGGAGAGAGGACACTATAAAAGTAAGTGTCCTACTCATAAGACTCGATCTTCACCACCGGTAGCAAAGGAGGTACCAGCGCCAGAAGTCCGAAAAAACAAGGACCACATCAAATGTTTCAAGTGTGAAAAATACAGACACTACAAGAATAAATGTCCAACAAAGGTACGCAAAATGTATATTCCGAAGAATTTTCAAATTCTTGCACTATTATATGATAAATTAGGTAGTTTTTCTAAAAAATTAAATTTATTGCATAATCAAATTAATATCCTGCATAACCAGTTACAAAATGTAAATAATGCTAAAATAACAGAAATTAACCATTTAATCCGTAATGTCAATTCAAAAATTATTGAAATTAATTCTAAAAATAGATCTAATAATTATACTGAAATTAATTCCAATAATTTTACTATTATTACTGGAATTAATTCTGAAATTAATCCTAAATTTAATTCTAAAAATTCTAATAGTTTTAATTCCAGAAATTCTGATAATCCTGAAGATAATTTAGAAAGTAAATCGGATAACTCTGAATTTAATTTTGAAATTCTTGAGGGTAATTTTGAGGATATTGAAAATAAAATTCTTTTAGATGATAATTTAATTATAGATAATGTAGAAGATTATTACAAAACTTTAACTAGCGACCCAAATTACTCCTCCAACTTAGAGGATATTATAAGACGTAATTTTGAGGATGAGGAGGATATGAAATTATCTGAGATCAAGGTCACAGTTAATAAAGTTCACAAATATTCAAATAAATCAAAAGTATTAGAAAAACTTGAAAGGATAAATAAGGAGGAAATAGTAAAGGAATAAGAAATTCTTGAAATAATGAAAATGATGAAGCTAAACCCATAATTATTATCTAACCCAAAAATGTTGAAATTTAAATCTAATTAAATCTTAACAATTTTTAGCTAATTTAGTTCAATCATAAATAATCCTTAATTAACTTAATTTTAATTATCCTTAATCAATTAAATCTTAATTAATTCTTAATTAATTAATTTAACTTCAATTAAATTCTTAATTAATTAATTTAATCTCAATTAAATCCTAATTAACTCAATTTAACCTCAATTAATTTTTCAAATATTAAATCAATCCTTAATTAATTCAAATTAAATCTTAATTAATTTAAATTCAAATTAAATCTTAATTAATTCAAATTCAAATTAATTTTAATTAATTCAATCAATCATTAATTAATTTAAATTCAATTTAATTCTTAATTAATTCAATTGATTTAATTAATTCAAATTTATTTTAATTATTAATTAATTTAATTAATTCAATTTCGACATCAATTAATTCTTAATTAATTTAACTTCAATCTTAACTAATTCAACTTCAATTAATTATTAATAAAATTAATCCTTAATCAACATAAGTCCAATTAATTCTTAAATTACTTAAACTCGAACTTAAATAAAATTTTACCCAAACCGTAACGATTAATTTAATAAACTCAAATATCTCAAAGTGGATTGACATATTCGCGGGTTCACACGACATGTATCAAATCGGGAATTCGATACATCTTTAGAAACTTAATTAAATATTTTGACTTGTTTGACTCATGCATAACTGTCATGTCATGCATTTGTTATTTCTTTTAAATATATGACATGTTATTCATATTTAAATTTTATGCATGATTTAGAATGGTTATAGGAAAAAGACTAGTTGAAACTTGAATAACCTAGTATTGGGTGGAGGTGAGATGATAGTACGTTAGAGAAGCCATTTTGGTGGAACTAGCCGAAGCTACCGATCCAAAATCTAAGATAGTTAGACCAAAATCTTTCAAGAAGTAACTTGAAGATGAATTTTCAATAAAAGGCTTTGTCAAGGAAAAGGTTGATGATCCAATAAGGCTACGGCCAAAGAAGGCCTAGTGCCTCGCCAAGACCTGGAAGCCAATTATTAAAAATCAAATTCACTTTACTATTGCTAGATTTGAATCTAACACAAGTTTTAATTAAATCTTAGATTTAATAATGAGAAAAATGATTCAAGCATTTCACAATACACCCATAAGACAACCATGCTTGCTGTATTGAGACATCTAGAATGGGTGAGATGTTAAGGACTAATGAATTGAAAAATATTTTTCAAAAATATTTTTCAAAATTGTTAAAATATTTTTCTAAAAATATATTTTCAAAATAGTGCATTAACATGATAATGTTTTTATGGGTTTCATGCTTGTCTGATTGCTAATATATTATATGTTTTCAAAAAATTATATCCTTTTGAAAATTGTTTGACTCACACAATTAGACACAAGCCTCTTAGGACAACACTAAAGTTCCTTAAGGCACTTAGATAGAGTCAAATGGTGTCGGGTACAGGGGGAGTGTTTTCATTATTTTGAAATGTTTTTCTTGAAAACTGTGCTTTCAGTTACTATCACTTGTGTTTCCGAAAAAAGCTTATGCATTAAAAGATTATCTTTTCAAAAATTACCTGCTTCTTTGATTTTGATAAACCCTAAAGACAAAGAGGAGGTCTACTTAATGATCTACAAGGACTCCAAGGATGTGTCGAAGTTAGGGGGAGTCTAAGTCAAGTATTTTTCAATTTTTTTAAAATTATTTTTAAAATTATTAAATAATTCATTTAGTCTAAACCAAACTCTAAAGACTCAGAGGAAGAGTACTTGTGGTCAATAAGCTTCCTAGGACTGAGTCAAGTTTAGGGGAGGTTAAACTGAAAGAATTATTAAACATTTCAAAAGAATATGTTTTCGTGCACTACATTTTCAAAATCTTGTTGAAAACATAAATAGTCTGTCTTTCAAAATACTACTACTTGGTTTTTCAAAATTTGTGGTTTATAGAATTATTTTGAAATTCTTTTTGAAATTATCTTTTACCTGAGTTTGGAAAATTTTCCAGGATACTTAGGAAAATGTTCTTGTAGTTAACAAGGTTTCTTAGGATTGTGTCAGACTGGAAAAGAAACCTAGTCAAGTAAAATATTATGTTTTCAAAATGCATAATATCCTTTCAAAAAGTACTTATATTTTTCAAAGTCTAATACTTTTCAAAAAGTATTTATATTTTTCAAAGTCTAATACTTTTCAAAAAGTACTTATATTCTTCAAAGTCTAATACTTTTCAAAAAGTCCTTATATTTTTCAAATGCTAATATTTTTCAAACAGTACTTATATTTTTCAAAATAGCAAAAAAAATTTCAAAAATTGCATAATATCTTTCAAAGTTACTTATAGCTTTCAAAAATGTACAATATATCTCAAAAGTACTTACATTTATTTTTAAAAATAGGGTACAGGCATTTCTTCAAAACTAGCATGTTTCAAAAAAAAATATTTTGGTATTTGCTTGTAATACTTTTCAAAGGGGATTTTTCTATAGAAATTTAAGTACTTAGTTTTACTATGCCTTCAAAAACTTTCACTAAGTATTTTCACAAAGAACCAAAATGTTTCCATTATTGGTGCAACTATTCTTGGTTTTTTTGATGTATGACAAAGGGGGAGAGATGCGCCTTAAGTTAGAAATAATTTTTTTTTCTCTCTTACCAAGGATCAAAAAATCAAAATATTTTTCAAAAAGGGGGAGAGTGAGTGAAAGTTAGAAGTTTTCCCTAAAAGATCAAAAAATGGGTTTTCAAATTTTTTTTTCTTTTATCCCAAGGAGTATAATTTAGTCCCCTCAACCAATCTAACTTAAGATATTGTCAAACATCAAAAAGGGGGAGATTATTGGTGCAAGATACATCAGTGATGTCCTCCTTTAAGTGTTTTAATGTTTGGCAATATACTTATGTCAGTGATACATTGAACAAAGGAAGGGGAGTTAAGAGAGGAGTAACCAAAGTGAACCAAAGTCCTAGATTAACCTAGGCAATAAGTCCTGGTTCGAAGAATTGGGCACTAAGTCTTGATCATGGATTGGGCACTAAGTCCTGGCAAAGGGCTGGGCACCGAAGACCTACTCGGAAGGTGGGCACGAAGTCCTAGTCGAGGACTGGGCAAGAAGTCCTGGCTGAGGGTTGGGCACCGAAGACCTAGTTTGAGGAATTGGGCACGAAGACCTGGTCGAGGGTTGGGCACCGAAGTCCTGGACCTAGGATTTGGGCATGAAGTCTTGGTCCGAGGGATTGAGCAACTTAGCTGAGTGATGACTAAGGACATAAGTAGAGACAGGTCAGGGTTTGGACGTCTCGAGATCCGAGAGTATCGGAGGCTAAGAAAAAGTCCACCCGAAGGACTGGGTGGCAACCGTCTCCTAAAAGGAGTAGGTGAAAGGCGTGTTCTCGGGGGTGGGAACTTGCGTCGGTTCGACCTAGGGTTCCATTTGGGAGACCCGAAGTCAGAACCAAGACAGTTACGGCTGTAACTAATACTTGTTGTGTTTTGGGTACTAACCTTAGTTGCAGGATCGAAGGACTGGTCATCTGTAAGGGAGGTGCTTCGCTGGGCCTAGGCGCCCGAATGGACACAGGCGCCCAAATGGGCTCAGGCGCCCGTATGGATACGGGCGCCCAAGTGTGAAGGTAAAATCCCAAACACAGCTGCGAAGCCACTGAACCAAGATAGATCAGGCGCCCGTGAGGTCACGGGCGCCCCCATCATCTCAGGCGCCCAAGTGGACGTGGATAAGCGCTGACCGAGCCCGCGGATAAGGATTCGCTTAGGGAGGGCCACATGTCAGGCGCCCCCATTAACACAGGCGCCCGTATGAAGCCTATAAAAGGGGCTTCAACCCCTCAGCTTCAGATACAACTTCTACATTCATTCTAAGTCATTTCGTGCAAGCAAAAGCGATCAGACGAAGCTCTGTGACCAAGGAAGCTCCAGGAGGAAGTGCGTGACGCTTCAAAGTTCCGGATTGGCCGGATCGTCTGTTTCTGTTTGGTTTGTTTTAATTCAAGTTGCATTTCAATTCATATCTTTTTTGCTTGTATATCAACTGTAAGACGGGTTTTCTCCACCTCTGGAAATTTCGGAAAGGACACCAATAGTGGACTCACGCCGAGTACATAGGCCTTGGATGTACTGACCCTAGGGGGTCGGGAACTAAGTAAATAAATCCTGCGTGTATATTGTCTTGCTTTTCATTACTTTATTTTCCGTTGCGTATTTGCTCTTTCTTAGTCCGAAATTTTTTAACGATATTCACCCCCCTCTATCGTTTTCTCCGATCTAACAGAGGCCCCTCACGAGGATGCCCTGGTAATTCTTACACGCATAGCAAATTATGAAGTTAAGCGTGTCTTCGTGGATACAGGTAGTTCTATGAACATCCTGTACAAGGCGACCCTAGACCAGATGCAGATCGATGAGGACGAGCTTCGTCCGGTCTCCAGTCCACTCTTCGGCTTCACCAGATATCGAGTGCAGCCAATAGGGCAAATCTCCCTATTCCTGTCATTGGGAGATGACACGCTAGAGAGGATGAGGAGAACTCCTTTCCTGGTCGTGGATGCTGTTAGTGATATGAGAGAAGTGTCCTAAGGCAATCGCCTTATGATTGTAAAATATTTATTTTAATAAATGATAATTCACTATTTGAGTATACATGCTTGTGTATTTGATTGGGATCTTAAACTCATCTACTGAATGTCCGCAATACAACTCACAGCATAAGAGAATTTGTGATGGGATCACAACTAGTGATTATCTCTAAATGTGCAAATGTGAAGTATTGAAAATATCCCTAGTCGATGAATTGATAAATACGGACACTATCAATTCTGTTGAGACTAGCATGAGTTATTCTCTAATCAGCTGATTCTCACTGGCTGGTGACATTGGGATGTCCAGAGATAAACATGGATGCTAGTTAAGGGAACTAGTTCATTGGAGTGACTAGCTGTAAGACTTCATATGGAATCTATCTATAGAAATGTCAATGAAGTTCTTACTGCGGCTTAAGTGCGATGTTCCTTTGACTTGCGGTGTTCAAGTCATCTTGGTCATGGAGACTTATACTTTAACATCTTAAGCAAGCATCTCCAAGGAGGTGTGGACCCAGGATGATTGGGTATAAGCCGAAGTGCCCGAAGATGTTTGAACAGCCTACAAAGGATTCACCACTCCTTGCCAGGAGATGTATACCCAGGCCTATCGTCGGATTGTTACTCAAAATCTCTGGCCAGAGTATATCATGTTAAGAGTGCAAGTCTCTTAAATACATGAGAGTAATTAGAAATCCAAAGGACGAGAAAGACATTACTTGGGCTAGGTGTGACGTAGTCAGCCTAGTAGGGACTGACACAAATAGACCGTGTCCTGAACCAAGTGGGTATAAGATGGTGAAGGGAATGGGGCACGATTCATTAGAGCTGCTGAAGGGTTTCAGAATAATTTCTTCTGAGGTCAAACCGTTGATCTTTCGATTAATTGGGGATCATGATGTACTACTAGGTGCCACTCATGATCGTTCTATAATTTGTAGATTATAGACGGTCAACATAAATCGAAAACCTATTTAGTCACACGCACTATGAGTAATCCGAGGGATTTAAAACGAGTTGAAAATTAGATTTTCTGATCAAGAGAAATAAGTCGAATCTGAGTTAATCAGAGGCGCAATGGAAGCTAAAAATGGCTAAGTCTTTTGAAGGCTTTTTGGGCGAATTAAATGAGTTTAATTCGCATTGGTTCGGCTCGGTTTGGGCCGGCCAAAGAGGTGCCAACCCTCCTTGGTTGGCCGGCCACCTATTGGGAAGATAACCAATTAATTTTGGTTTAATTAATAAAGTAAATCTAGCGCGATTTATTTTATAAATTATGGATAAATAAATTTGTATAAAGAAATTTATATAAATAAATTTATAAAAATTTATTCTTTTTGTGGAAGTTAAAATAATCCATGAATTGGTTTATTTTAATTTTATAAAATCAATTATGAATTGATTTTTTCATAATAAGAAAGTTTATAAATTTCTTATAAAATTTATTCCATAATAAAAGGAGAGATTAATTAGTTTTATTATAAAGTTAGTTATAATAAAACTTGGTTTAAACGGAATAATTCATAAGAGAATTTATAGGATAAATTTCTTATGATAATTAATTAGTTTTATTATAAAGTTAGTTATAATAAAATTCATAAGAGAATTTATAGGATAAATTTCTTATGATAACTAATTAGTTTTATTATAAAGTTAGTTATAATAAAACTTGGTTTAAACGGAATAATTCATAAGAGAATTTATAGGATAAATTTCTTATGATAATTAATTAGTTTTATTATAAAGTTAGTTATAATAAAATTCATAAGAGAATTTATAGGATAAATTTCTTATGATAACTAATTAGTTTTATTATAAAGTTAGTTATAATAAAACTTGGTTTAAACGGAATAATTCATAAGAGAATTTATAGGATAAATTTCTTATGATAACTAATTCCGTTAATTCCATTAATTCGGTTAAGAGGAGACTTGGCAAGGGAAAAGCAACTATATAAGGAACCATAGGCAAGCCTTGGATTCCTAAGATTTGGATAATCGAAATAGAGCTCTCCCTCTCTCTCTTCTCTTCTCTCCTCCTTCCCCCTCCCTTCCATTAGGGCCGGCGGCCACCCTAGCTCCATTAGGGCCGGCGCCCAACCTACACCAAGGCAAGGTGTTGCCGTGAGCTTCAAGGAGAAGAAGAAACCAACCAAGAAGAAGAAGAAGCGGATTACATCTCCCTCTCTCTCGGAATTCAATTCCGTTACATCGTTGGTTAGTTTCCTTTCCTTTTCTTGATCTTCTTAGTTGTGCCTTCCGAGGATCAAGTAGTTCTCATCGACATAAAACTCGTGACTTTGCGAAATCATCCCGAAGAGAACTCGGCGTGGACGCGAATAGAGGCGAAGCTTCCAAGGGACGCTACGGTTGGATCTCGTCCCTTACTTCGAGTTACGCGAGGTACAAAGTAAATTAGTTTACTTTTCCACAAAGTTTTATTTTATGATTATGTCAACACACCATAAGATTGCATGCTAGATACGAAGTTAAAATAATTTAGGAAATTATTTTATGCAAATTCTTCCGTTGCATGTAAAAATTTAAAATTTTACGAACTCGTATCCTTGTCGACATGCACCCGGTCCCAACAGTGGTATCAGAGCCAGTTAGTGTTCGACTTAATCATATAATTGTTTTGTGGAAAACTTTGTCATGATCTCAATTTCGGAAAAATTTTTAATTATGGAAACTTTCAAATTATAATAAATTTTAGATTTAGGAATTTCAAAGTTTGGAAATCCTCATGAAATTTCGCAAACGTTTGAAATTTTCTAATTTCTGAAATTTTATAATAAAATTGTGAAAACTTCCCATCTTTGGAAACTTTCCAATTTTGGAAATTTTTCTATTTTAGAAATTTTCCAATTTTGGAAATATGTAAGTTTCCTTTGTACCAGAAACTTACAATTATTCTGAAAACCTATTTTGAAATCTCGCAATTTTGGGCACTTTTCTTTTAAGAAAGTCTAGACAAATTCATGGACAGTTAATTGACAATTAAATTTGAATTGATTTTAAATTGACAACAAAATCTTTATTTTGGATTGAGCCTCGGGGAGCCGTCCAATTTAAAGTTAGTTGTTGTAATTTAATTTCTCAATTTTAATTGAAATTGTCATGTTTGATTTAGATTGAGCCTCGGGGAGCCGTCCAATTGGATTTACAACACATTACTTTTCTTTGGGTATCTGAGCCTCGGGGAGCCACCCTTAGAAAATATTTGTTGTAATTAATTAAATCCATGAATAAAATATGTTTAAGAGGTGATGCTCTTACATATTGTTGTCTCCAAAATTAATTAGGAAAATGGTTTCCTATAGAGTTTCTTAAATGAGATTTTCATGAAAATAATATGTAGTTGAATTAAGGGATTTGTCTCTTAATTTAATAAGATTTGATTTAGAGAAATCAAAGTCTTGAACATATTATTTCCGAAATTAATTATGACAATTTAGGAAATTGTTTCCCAAAACAATTCCTTTAATTAAGTATGAAATTGGAATTAGGAAATCCGGTTCCTAATTCAATTAATGAGACTTGATAACTTAAGTCACATACATACTTAATTAAGGAAATCGTTAGTCATGACATAATTCTATGTCATGAATGTGCTTAGAAAAGAAAGGATGAGACCCAAAACCCCTTACAAAATATTAAGGCCAACACCTTCCATTAATATGGTTAGAATCGGAGTTTTGTTTCTCGTTTGGGTTGATGGACACATCCATGCCCGACTTGAACCTCAACATGTTCAAACCATGGAATTAGTTTATGAATAATATAGTTGGAGTCAGAGGTCAATCATTAGTTTTGGTTGTTGGACACATCCAAGCCTGACTAAGCGGTTGAATGAGCTCCAACCATATTAAAACTATTTCTTGATTAATGGGTCAGCCTTAAGCTTGGAGCATCGATTTGTTGTGCCACAGCCAAGGTCGATGTAAAGAGAGGTGCAGTTGGGTGCTATGTATATGTTGCATACTTGTTAATGAGTTAACAACCCAATGATTTATGCAAACATTCAATTAGTTGATAGCATAAAGTGATAGTTACATATATGTGATGTGTAATCGGTATAATTACCTACCTTCATAGCTAAGAAAACTTGATGGCCACAGCCATGGTTGTTCTTATCTATGGTTGGATATCAACCTATTTGGAGATGTTCCTACGATCTCCCGAATTGATAAAAGGGTGACTCAATTTAAAATAAATAGGATTTAATTTATGTATATTGATACATTCTTTAATCATTCTTCTCACATAAGCTCAATTTGTATTTCTAGGATAATCACTCGATCATGTCTTCTCTAAACTTGCGTTCCATTTTGGACACCAATAAACTGACTGGGCCAAACTTCATGGACTGGCTTCGAAACCTGAGGATAGTCCTCAAGGCAGAGAAGCTTGCTTATGTCCTTGAAGATCAACTTCCCAACCGTCCTCCTGAAAATGCAACTCTAGACCAGTTTCCTGAGTTGCTCAACCTGCTGAAGACTGTAGAGCCTTCTGTGAAGCAGGATCAAAAGACGGTACTGTTAGTTGGTTCCTCGAAGAAAGGTTCTAAGAGGAAGGCCAAAGAACAGAATAAGGGAAAGAAGAAAAAGGCCAAAAAGACTGAAAATACCCTAAAAGGCACTTGCCATCACTGTGGCAAGGAGGGTCACTGGCGAAGAAACTGCAAGGTTTATCTTGAGTCCTTGAAGAAAGGCATCCGATGCCCCATCCTCTTCAAGTATCTTCGTTATTGAATGTCACTCTATTTCCTCAAACACATGGGTACTTGATACTGGGTGTAGCTCACATATATGTAATGACATACAAGGGCTAAGGAATAGAAGAAGACTCGTCAAGGAGAAGCGAATTTGCGAGTTGGAAACGGAGCAAAGATTGCTGCTGTTGCCATCGGAACATATTTGCTAAAGCTCCCTACAGGACGTGTCTTAGAATTGGATAATTGTTATTTTGTTCCTTCGTTAATAAAGAACATTGTATCTATTTCATGTTTGAATGAAAAGGGTTATCATTTAACTTTTAGTAACAATTGTTGTTACATAACTTTAAATGGTGTTCTTTATGGGAATGGAACTTTGTGCAATGGATCTACACGTTAGATTTATCCAGTGACATTTTCAATATCGAAGTTAGCAACAAACGTGCTCGAATAGATAATCGAATAGACTCCTACACTTGGCATTGTCGTTTG
>JAGFNQ010007879.1:62595-101843 GCA_024364735.1 Boesenbergia rotunda
CAGCTCATTATGATTATGAGATATGGCAAATGGATGTGAAAACAGCTTTCCTTAACGGAAACCTGCTTGAGGATGTATACATGATACAACCTGAAGGTTTCACATCGGTTGATAAAACCAAAGTATGCAAGCTTCGACGATCCATATATGGACTGAAGCAAGCATCTAGGAGCTGGAACATCCGTTTTGATGAGACAATCAAAAAGTTTGATTTCTCACAAAATCCAGACGAACCTTGCGTGTACAAGAAGGTTAGTGGGAGTGCAGTCGTATTCCTAGTATTATATGTCGATGACATCTTACTTATAGGAAACGATATATCAGTATTACAGACAGTTAAAATTTGATTGTCCAAAACTTTCTCCATGAAAGACCTGGGAGAAGCAACCTATATCCTTGGGATTAGAATCTATAGAGATAGATCAAAACGGTTGCTTGGTCTTTCGCAGTCTACATATATAGACCGAGTGCAAAAAGGGTTTAGCATGTCGGAATCCAAGAAAGGTTACCTTCCCATCAGGCATGGGATCAACCTTTCAAAGTCTATGTGTCCGCGCACAGAAGACGAGAGGATTTGCATGAATAAGATTCTTTATGCATCCGCGATAGGATCCATCATGTATGCTATGTTATGTACAAGGCCCGATGTATCGTATGCTTTGAGCGTCACAAGCAGATACCAGTCGGATCCAGAAATGGATCATTGGGCGGCTGTTAAGACAATTCTTAAGTACTTAAGAAGAACTAAGGATGTGTTCCTAATATATGGAAAAGGAGATATGGTAATACATGGGTATACAAATGCCAGTTTCCAGACAGATAAGGATGACTCCAAATCTCAGTCTGGATACGTATTTACTTTGAATGGAGGCGCAGTAAGTTGGAAAAGTTCAAAACAAGACACCGTAGCGGATTCCACCACGGAAGCGGAATATATCGCAGCTTCGGAAGCAGCAAAGGAAGCAGTCTGGATCAAGAAGTTCGTCTCCGAACTTGGTGTGGTTCCAACCATTGATGAAGCAGTGCCGGTTTACTGCGACAACAATGGAGCTATTGCACAAGCAAAGGAACCAAGGTCTCATCAGCGATCCAAACACGTGCTTTGCCGCTATCATCTGATCAGAGAGATTATAAGTAGGAATGACATACAAATTGAGAAAATTCCCACTGAAAGGAATTTAGCGGATCCTTTAACTAAGGCCTTACTTCAGAGCAAGTTTGAGGGTCATGTTAGAGCCTGTGGTATTGGATACCGTAGCGATTGGCATTAGGCCAAGTGGGAGTTTGTTAGTGATATGAGAGAAGTGTCCTAAAGCAATCGCCTTATGATTGTAAACATTTATATTAATAAATGATAATTCACTATTTGAGTATACATGCTTGTGTATATGATTGGGATCTTAAACTCATCTACTGAATGTCCGCAATACAACTCACAACATAAGAGAATTTGTGATGGGATCACAACTAGTGATTATCTCTAAATGTGCAAATGTGAAGTATTGAAAATATCCCTAGTCGATGAATTGATAAATACGGACACTATCAATTCTGTTGAGACTAGCATGGGTTATTCTCTAATCAGCTGATTCTCACTGGCTGGTGACATTGGGATGTCCGGAGATAAACATGGATGCTAGTTAAGAGAACTAGTTCATTGGAGTGACTAGCTGTAAGACTTCATATGGAATCTATCTATAGAAATGTCAATAAAGTTCTTACTGTGGCTTAAGTGCGATATTCCTTTGACTTGCGGTGTTCAAGTCATCTTGGTCATGGAGACTTATACTTTAACATCTTAAGCAAGCATCTCCAAGGAGGTGTGGACCCAGGATGATTGGGTATAAGCCGAAGTGCCCGAAGATGTTTGAACAACCTACAAAAGATTCACCACTCCTTGCGAGGAGTTGTATACCCAGGCCTATCGTCGGATTGTTACTCAAAATCTCTGGCCAGAGTATATCATGTTTAGAGTACGAGTCTCTAAAATACATGAGAGTAATTAGAAATCCAAAGGACGAGAAAGACATTACTTGGGCTAGGTATGACGTAGTCAGCCTAGTGAGGACTGACACAAACAGACCATGTCCTGAACCAAGTGGGTATAAGGTGGTGAAGGGAATGAGGCACGATTCATTAGAGCTGCTGAAGGGTTTCAGAATAATTTCTTCTGGGGTCAAACCGTTGATCTTTCGATTAATTGGGGATCATGATGTACTATTAGGTGTCACTCATGATCGTTTTATAATTAGTTGATTATAGACGGCCAACATAAATCGAAAGCCTATTTAGTCACACGCACTACGAGTAATTCGAGGGATTTAAAACGAGTTAAAAATTAGATTTTCCGATCAAGAGAAATAAGTCGAATCTGAGTTAATCGGAGGCGCAATGGAAGCTAAAAATGGCTAAGTCTTTTGAAGACTTTTTGGGCGAATTAAATGAATTTAATTCGCGTTGGTTCGGCTCGGTTTGGACCGGCCAAAGAGGGTGCCAACCCTCCTTGGTTGGCCGGCCACCTAAAGGGAGAAAAACCAATTAATTTTGATTTAATTAATAAAATAAATCTAGTGCGATTTATTTTATAAATTATGAATAAAATAAATTTGTATAAAGAAATTTATATAAATAAATTTGTAGAAATTTATTCTTTTTATGGAAGTTAAAATAATCCACGAATTGGTTTATTTTAATTTTATAAAATCAATTATGAATTGATTTTTTCATAATAAGAAAGTTTATAAATTTCTTATAAAATTTATTCCATAATTTAAAGGAGAGAAGAATTTATTTTATTATAAATTAGTTATAATAAAACTAGGCATAACGGAATAAGTCATAAGAAATTTTATAAGATAAAATTCTTATAACTAGTTTCGTTAATTCCGTTAAGAGGAGACTTAGCAAGGGAGATGCAACTATATAAGGAACCAAAGGGAAGCCTTTATTCCTAATCAATCCGGTGGATGAATCCAATAGATCACAAGAAAACCCTAGCCTCTTTCTCTCCTCCTCTCCACTCTCTCTCTCTCTCCTGCTCACGGTTCAGCGGCGTCGACCTCTCCATGCAATGCACCACCAAAGATAACAGCAAACGTTGTTTTCTTCACCACGCGTGAAGTGCAAAGGGTGTGCATGTCTCTGCATGCAAACGGCGGCGCTGAACAAGAGAGGGAGTTGCTCTCCACGCATGGCGGCGCCGAACAGCACGGCGGTTCTTCTCCGGCTTGTGCATGCAGTTGTTCTCCACGCAGATCAGGCCACGCGTGAAACGTGAAGCTGTTTTCTTCTCCATGCTTGATTGCAACGGAACGGGAGCATGCATGGGTTGTACATGCAAACGGGATTCATCATGCATGGGCAGTGAATTCAACCGTGGCTTCTCCATGCAAGTCATGGACTTGTTTTGCATGCTTCAAGCGGTTGGAGAAAATTGTTGCTTCAAGCAGTGAATTCAACCTCTTGGTGGTTAGTTTCCTATCTTTTCTCTTGATCTTCTTTGTTGTGCCTATAGAGAATCTAGTAGTTCTCGTCGGCACAAAACTCGTGACTTTACGAAGTCATCCCGAAGAGAACTCGGCGTGGACGCGAATAGAGGCGGAGCTTCCAAGGGACGCTACGGTTGGATCTCGTCCCTTACTTCGAGTTACGAGAGGTATAATGTAAATTAGTTTACTTTTCCGTAAAGTTTTAATTTATGATTATGTCAACACACCATAAGATTGCATGCTAGATACGATGTTAAAATAATTTAGGAAATTATTTTATGCTAATTCTTCCGCTGCACGTAAAAATTTAAAATTTTACGAACCCGTATCCTTGTCGACATGCACCCGGTCCCAACAGCAACCAGTCTCTCCACAGGGATGAGCATATGTCGTTTCGCCTACGTCCTTTTTAGGGCCCAAATTCTCACGACTCGGGCATAGTCAGGTCGAGATCCTCAGGCTACGGTAGCAATCTCTTTCTTCTCAGGGATGAGCATATAGCATATCACCTACTTCCTTTTCAGGGTTCAAACTCCCCCGACTCGGGCATAGTTAGGGATGATATTCTCGAGATTCGGGAGCAACCTCTCCCTCCTCAGGGATGAACATATGTCATATCGCCTGCATCTTTTTCAGGGACCAAAATCTCCCAACACGAGCATAGCCAGGTTCGAGATCCTTGGGATGCGGTAGCAATCTCTCCCTCCTTAAGGATAGGAATGTATCGTTTCACCTGTGTCCTTTTTAGGGTCGAAACCCACTCGACTAGGGCATAATCGGGGTCAAAATCTTCAAGATGTGGCCGCAACCTCTCCCTCCTCAGGGATGTCATACGATGTATCACCAATATTTTTTTTCAAGGCTCAAACTCTCTTGACTCAAGCACAGTCGGGTCAAGGTCCTCGGGATGCTATAGTAACCTCTCCCTCATCAGGGATAGGCATATATCGTATCGACTAAATCCTTTTCAGGGCCCAAACTCTCCCGACTCGAGCATAGTCAGGGTTGAGATCCTTTGAATGCAGTAGCAACCTCTCCCTCCTCAGGGATAGACATATGTCGTATCGCATGTGTCCTCTTCAAGACCCAAACTCCCCCGACTCAAGCATAGTCGGGGTTGAGATCCTCGAGCTACGGTAGTAACGTCTCCCTCCTTAGGCGATGACAAATTGGACGAGAGGAAGATGACGAGTACAAGCTCTAAGGAAGAAGATGAAAATGACAGAAAGGTGAAAGATCAAGTGATGACAAATGAAGATAAAGTCACCTCGTCTTAATTGGATTATATAGCCTGACTCAACTGAGCTACGTCATCCGATCTATGCCTTTTTCTCGAAGGCAGGTGAACATAGGTCGTCCAATCTAAGGACAAAAAAAATCCTACAACCCCGAGCCATCATGGCGCCTTGGAGTTGCGCTTCACTTGCCTGACAACAGGCCATGCGCCATTAAGGAAACATAACCTCGGAAGTGATAATGCATATCTTGAACAAGGTAAAAGAGCTCGACAAATCATACCATCATTAAAACATACGTGGACAACAATTAAAGCATGAATCTGTTATGAATCTCCTATCAACAATTGGTGCCAAGCACGTGGCCCTCCCATGATAGGTTTCACCCCATCACTATGGAGTCAGTGGGTCGAGCTCTTCAAGCCTCCTTTGATTACACTAAAAGAGCATACCAATGACGTCGTGAGAAGAACAAGTGAGCTAGGTAAGTAGCCACATTAGCAAGACACAACTAACAAATGCACCCAACCAGGAAAGGTCGTACTTCATTAGCTGGCCAACCACCACTCAAAGCCCAAGTCCCGATTTGGATATCCTGAATCCCTAAATCGGGCTCCCGATCCGAAGCCCACTTGACTGGAGAGCTCATACCAGACTCTCGACTATACCCAGAGGCAATCCTCCAACCTTGAGTCCCGGATCGAGAAGCCCAACTCCCTAGTCAGGCTCCCGACTTAGCAAAAAAGTCAACAGTAATCAAGGAGGTGGGTAAAACAGACAGGAACACATGGTCTCGTAATGTCCTTTAGTCCCCATTTACACGTAATAAAAGAGACTCCGCATATTTGCGGTAACGACGTTGAAAAATATAAAATCACATCTTTACGTGATTCCTTCCTTGAAATCTTATAAAAAGGTATTCTCACCTGCAAAAGAGATATGTGAGAAAACCTAGTCAATTTTTGATACTCCTCTCATTTTTTAACCTTCTCTAACTTGTGCGACGATGTGGTTATGTCAGAAACCCTCTGGCTGTTCTCCTAATTCGTATATTTTTCTTCAGATTCATCTGGAAGGGGAATCTTGTCATGTGCACACCACGAAGTCGGCCCTCCTCCCACCTGACGAGTCATCGATGAGTTGACATCCTTAGAATTTGGGCAGCATCTCATATAATAGAATATATGATAAATATCTGTGAATAAAAGAATATTTTTATGTTATAATCAATTTAGAAACACCATGAAAAAGCCTAAACTAGTACGAACCTACTGAAAAGGTTTGCCACTGCTTCTGGTGAATTATAAAGTCATTTGTCATTGACTTCTTAAGCTGTATTTTTGTATAAAAGATAAGGAACCTAGACTTCATACTCGAAATCTCCCAAACGAGCCTCAACTAGATTATCTGTGGAAAGAAAAGAACCAAAAAAAAGATAGCAAACCTATTGATGAACATTCGTACATTATACATGTATATGTGTGTGTATTTCAATTCAATGCAATTACTATCAGGTGCAAACATCAATGATCAACACAACCTTGTCAATAAAAGCAACTGAACCTATTGAAGCACTTTCTTAAGCATTGATACAATATCAAAGTGCAACATACAAAAAAATTTATGAATAATGAAAACGTATCAAATTTATAAACCAACCATTCACTTAATTTTTTACTGAATATGCATTCCCTTTTTTTCATTCAACTCTTGCTCTGAACCCAATTGAAATGATAAGCCCATTCTTGAGCTTGAGATATACTAAAAAAATAACAAATAATATTGACTAAGAGACAAATAACATATTGTTACAGAAATAAACATATTTAATTGATTTATAAGCTAGAAACTTAGCAGTTCATAATAAATATATAGTCAGTCAAAAATAGGATCAGAAAAACACTTCATAGATCTTGTAAATTGTTAATTTATTTTGTTTAACAAGGGTGTAATCGATGAATGTTATTTATAAAATTTGCTATCTTTAATGATTAAAAATAAATTTAAACAGTAATATTACCTACAACAATTTTGCCTATTCTAATAAGGTCCCACGTGGACTTCGCAGCATAAGCAAAACAAACTTGTAGTGCCTAAACAAAGTCAAGAAAGACAAATTGGCAATCCTTAGTTTCCTTACAATAACATGTCTATCAAATAAAATAAAGTGGTATTCAGATTTTATAACTTTAGATAAACTTCATTTATTTCTTGATTGCACGTTACTTTAAAATGAACTGAAGTGTAGAACAAAAAGAAGTAACTTAAAGATTATCATCAATAGATCAAACAAAGAATCAACATAAAGAATTCGTAAGAAATCATGGGGAAAGGATACAAGGAATCCACCTCTAGCCTCTTCCTGCTCGATCGAACCACAGAAATTGAGCCAAACTCAAAGGACAGTTTTCGAAATTCACTCACAAGTCTCATAAACTTTGAATCATCCAAAATCTTGTCATCTTCCAACTCTACCTCTATGCAACGACTCAAATTAAGAAAGCAACAAAATGGAAATAATGATTCTAGGGTTTCATGTCAGTGGCTCACTAGGGACCGTATCTTAAGTTACGCATCCTCACCTTGGCGATATATCTCTAGTTTCTCTTAAAGACCTCATTGTAGTTGCCGAGGAGCTCTTTGAAGGAGACAGTGTCGAAGGCCAGGGACTCAAGGAGGTTGAGATCTGCGTTGGACGAGGAGATCTGCCACTCGACTGATTGCATGAAGACAGATGTAGCTGAATTTGGAGGAGAAGAAAGGATCGGATCAGGGTTTCACCATGTAAATCCATAGACGGAGTGAGGGAGGAGGTGAAATCCTTTTTCTTTATAACATTACCTAGGGCAATCGAGAGGTGTCAGCTGGAGTCGTCATGATGACAGAAGGAAAAAAGGGATTGGCATAAGACGGAGCCCATCAAAGGGCCATAAGTTTCTTCAAGATCCGATGGATCAAAGGGTCATAAGATTCATCGAAGCTAGAGAGAGCAAGTGCACAAGGCTTTGGGATCACACTGTGAAGATGAGTCTTTGGGCAAAAGGTGGATCCGTCACCCCAACGGCCTCCTGGTCTCTGCCCCACAAGTATCCAGAGGGGATAAATCACGGTGAATGCTGGTGTGGCGAGGCGTCTGGGGTCGAGAGATTTTTTTTAAACGACAGCCGAGTTTTTACCACTCGCGCATACCGTCGATCCTCGAACCCTTGACCTCCGTTGTAAGTGACAAGCGTCTAACCAACTGCTCCAGCCCGTGGAGGCAAAGATGAGTCTTTGGGATCGCACGAATGGTGGAGTTAGATTTTTGGACGAAGGATTATGGTTTCAGGTTTATGATTCTTAGGGTTATGATTTTTCATTTAATTTTTTTTGTGATTACTAATGACAGTCATACACGTGTCCCAATTTCTGACATAAATTTTGAGGTAAAAACACAACAGTTATAATTTCATTGATAATGGTTTATAGCTGTTATCTTATTATCAGAACCACAACGATTTATGAGGGTTCATTGCACCGTTGGTATTTTGAAAATGACTTTTTATCAAATGACGTGTCCAAAAATTAATATTTATCAAAAGGTATATCATAGTTTTATTTTTACCAAAGGGCACACTCATTTTAGAAAACTTCCTCTTATACCTCTCCTGCTTTAGCACTGCCGAATCTCTTTCTCAGTTAGAATTCCGAAGCTCTGAACCAGACGTTTTTTTACTTTTCAATCTAAAATAATATATTCAGGGAGTCGGCTACAAAAGCGTAAGATAGACCTTATCACAGCAGATGATTCCAGGCCCACACCGGGTCTAAAATCGGATGATTTCATGCCCAGCGTAGGCCTGAAATCTTTTAATTTTAGATTTAACTTGATTAATTAGAACTTGGCTAGTACTAATTGGTATATCAGACATGGTTATTTTTATATGCATGCTCAAACCAGTATCGTCTGAAATCACCATCGATGAGCCTGAGATCGCTGCAGCTAAGGTAATATCATAAGTCAAGATACAGATTTCCATTTTCTAAAAAATAAAAAATCTAACCTTTAGCAATGAATGGAGGGCACTTTTGTGACAGTGGATGCCTCTCGATGAATTTTTGACTCAGCCATTCCATCAAGAAGATAGGATGCTGAAGAACATTATGGATATCTGTGTCTCAGCCTGTGAAAACAAGTACCATGGATTCACTGCTTCGCAGATCATGTAGAAGCTCGATGATAGATTGTCCAATCTTTACTGTGGAGATTTGAATGCACTGAAGAAAGCAGAGTAATGGATTATTTTTATCAAAAGGAAAATTGTATGAATTAGGCATGATTTAACAAAAGTAGGGAGAAAAAGTAAATAAAAAAAAAAGTAGGGCTTGAAATAAAAAGAACAGGCTTCCTAGCCTTCTCTGACCCATTCTGGTCCCGGAGAAAGAGCTCACGTGCCCTCTCCGACCAGTATACTCAATGCTCAGTCCCCCGGGCCAAGACTTCGTGACCAGCTTCACTCACTAGGACTTCGTTCAACCTAGTTTCCCTTGCTAGGACCTGACTTCACTCACCAGGGTTTCAGTCACACGGCTTCACTCACCGGGATTTCTATCACCTGGCTTCACTCACCGGGGTTTCGGTCACCTGGCTCTACTCACCAGGACCCCGCTTCACTCACCGGGGTTTCCATCACCCGACTTCACTTATCGGGACCCAGCTTCACTCGCCAGAACTCGACTTCACTCACCGGAGTTTTTTGTAACCCAGCTTTACTCACCGGGAGTCGTGCCCAGTCCCCGACCAGGACGTAAGACGAATATATTTTATTAACCTAAACTTAAATCGGTGTCAATTGTTGGGAACGAGATGGCTAGAGAGGGGGGTGAATCTAGTCGGACACAAAACTTTTGAGCTTTTCAAATCTATTCTGCACTTCAAGAGTTAAGCAGCGGAAACAAACAGCACAAGTGCAGAAACAGAAATAACAGACAGAAATCGAAACAAACACAGCAAACCAGATGACACAGCGATGTACAAGGTTCGGGGATAACTTGCCCCTACTCCTTGGCGTGCCCGTAAGGTGGGCGATCCCTTGATCGTCGGCAGATCAAGCCCCGGTGAACTCCGGATAGTAGTAGCCTCCTTCTCGGTGAAGAAACCTCTCCACAAGTGTTCTCAAGAAGATACAAGTTAAGCACAGAGACACTCGAGAAGACAAGCTCACAAAGCTCTCACAGGAATGCAACAAGATCGCTCAAGAACAAAGCAACAGAGAGCACGAACACAACCCAGCAACAACTTCCCAAGTTTTCTGTCTGTCTCCCCTAGTCTCCTCTGCATCCAGCTTTGTCTCTTAAGCTCCAGCTCAACGTCGCCAACTCCATCAGCACCACTGACTCACACCCTGACCCACTGACCTCTCTGAGCACTCAGTCCACTGGACACTTCTCCAGTTGAGCCTCCGCCAGTTGCCTGCCGCGCCTTCGTCAGTTGCCAGTTGCACCAGACGTTGAAACCTGAAAACATAATAGATCCAAACCTGCTCCAAGGAAACCCTCCCATTGACCCTCCTTGAGTGTTTGAATCACCTGCACACTTCATCAGAGGCTTAGCAATGCATATCAAAAAGAAATCAGCAAGTAGCAGAGAATCGGCAGTGAAAACAGACTCCTGACAGCATATTTGAATTAAAGTGATCGGTCACCTGACCGATCAGAGAGCCTCCTGATCGGTCACCAGACCGATCAGGCTGGGTCCAGACCGATCAGGCTCCGTCCTGATCGATCCCCAACGCTCAATCAGAAATTGCGACTTCTTTGGGAATCTCCTGGATCGATCACCAGACTGATCCCAGGTTGTGGATCGATCACCAGAACGATCCACCCCATTATAGGGTGATTTCAGAACTTCGCAGTCCAAACCTCCTGATCGGTCACCTGACCGATCAGGGAGCCTCCTGATCGGTCACCCGACCGATCAGATCATGCCCAGACCGATCAGGCTCCGTCCTGATCGATCTTAGTGAAGAACTCGCGAAGCTGGATCGTCCTCCAGAACGATCTGCACAGTGATCCTGATCGGTCACCAGACCGATCAGGAGCATATCAGCAAGGGAACTCAACCTCACTGTTTTGCTCCCTGATCGGTCACCAGACCGATCAGGAGCAAAGCAATGGGTGAAACGCATACTCCCTGATCGGTCACCAGACCGATCAGTCATCGCTGGATCGGTCACCAGACCAATCCACGAAGGAGCACCGTGCCAACTTCCCTGATCGGTCACCAGACCGATCCAGGCAAGTCTAAATGCACTCTAAGTCACAAGAACAAGCCTACAACCCTTCTCTGACTCGTGTCATGCCCAGCTTCACTCACTGGGACTTCAACCTAGCCCTCCAAGCTAGGACCTGGCTTCACTCACCAGGGTTTCGGGCACCCGGTTTCCCTCACCGAGACCCGGCTTCACTCATCGGGATTTCAACCTAGCTTCACTCACTAGGATTTCAATCACCTGGCTTCACTCACCAGGACCCGGCTTCACTCACCGGGATTTCCCTCACCTGGCTTCACTCACCAGGACCCAGCTTCACTCACCGGGATTTCCCTCACCTGGCTTCACTCACCAGGACCCAGCTTCACTCACCGGGATTTCCCTCACCTGGCTTCACTCACCAGGACCCAGCTTCACTTACCGGGATTTCCATCACCTGGCTTCACTCACCAGGACCCGGCTTCACTCACCGGGATTTCCACCACCTGGCTTCACTCACCAGGACCCGGCTTCACTCACCGGGATTTCATCCAGCCTACCCCTCCAGACTAGGACTTTTCACCTAACCCTCCAAGTTAGGACTTTCTCCATGCCAGCGTGCGATCTCCCAGATCCACCTGGACTTAACCCGAATTTCATTCAACCAAACTTAAATCATTGTCAAACACCAAAATAACAACCGGGCCAGACTGCATCAACAATCTCCCCCTTTTTGTTGTTTGACAAGCCGATTTAAGTTTAGGCATCAATCAATTGAAGTCCGTTCAATTCTCATAAGGAAATCATGATCCTCCCCCTATAATAACCATAAACTTAATCAGTCATTTTCTCCCCCTTTGTCAAACATTGAAAAGGGTATGGTTATTAAGTTTAAACATCAAACTCCCCCTCAACCAAGGGTCTCTCCCCAAACCCAAAATAATCAAAGGTAAATTTCGAAATACATATGAGAGATATATACCAAAAATGTATCATGGCAACAATGTATATGCATCATATGTCAATAAGTGGGAATTGCACATGAAACCATATACAGAAATATATCATGGTCAAACATGTATATGTTTCATATGACAAGTAAGTCAAAGGATGATTTTGAAATTGCATATGAGAGGCATATACCATAAATGTATCATGGCAACAATGTATATGCATCATATGTCAATAATTGTCGCAGTTCCATCAGACTGATGATCGATACAGAAAAATTTCTGATTTATTTATGAACGATCAATTTTCAGAAAAATTTCTGTAATTCTGATTCGTTCAAGATTGGACTGCATTAACACTTGGACTTCCATGTGAAGACATATACAGAAGTATATCATGGTCAAATACGTATATGCTTCATAGGACGAGTAAGGAATGCATCTGTATCTGAAACATAGTCCTGATTGGTCTCCGTGACCAACCAGGTCTGTTGTTTACGTGATACAGAAGGATATCTGATTAGTCTGGGGAGCGATCAGATTTCAGAAAAATTTCAGAAACTCTGATACGTTCCTGATCAGACTACATTAACAATTTGCATTCCATAACCGAGGAGTAGACTCTATTAATATTCGATATTTCAGAAACAATTCCGAAATACGACATTAAAAACACGAGTCATGACTCAACAAACCCTTTCTTATGAATTTGAACATTCCAATATAGGTTTGTATCAAATCATAATTTAGTACAGGTTTGTACCACTTGAACAAATTTGTACTCCCTTAGTACCAGGTTTGTACTAATGGATGATCAAATATGTTTCAATTGTAATCGGTTTGTATTAGATTTGTGTGTTGTATGATCATTAAACTGATACAATTCGACAAGAAGATATTGGTTTGAGGAGGTTTTGGATCAATTTGGAATGATCTGGGAGTTCCTTGATCAGAGTTGGTCTGATCGGTCACCAGACCGATCAGAAGCACCCCTGATCGGTCGGTGGACCGATCAGAGATGATATAGAATGGTTTCTGAAACTGATCAGTTTCAGAATCAAGTTCGTTTCAATTCTTAATCACTCTAATCCCTAATACAATCAGATTTACTCCCTAAATGAGTTCCATTAACCATAAATCAGTTAATCAAAACAAGCAATCTGATTTAGGTCTCTTAACTAAGCTTCATTTCATATCAAGGATTAAGAACTTCCATGGATTAATATATCATCACTAGGTTGACTGATCAATTATATTCTAAGCATGTTCTTGGCATGATCTTGAGTTTTCAAAACAGATTTATGTCAAATCATGATAAGTATGCTCTAAGCATGAACTTGAATGTCAAAACATGTTTGTATCAAAATTTCAAGACAGGTATGCATACCATCATTTGAACAGGAGGTTTATAGTCATTGATAGCATGGATGCATATTGCTCAACATCAATACATGAATGAAATCTGTTGGATCGAGGAGCCCGATAGAGGGGGGGGTGAATATCGAAAAACTTTCGGATTTTATTAAAGAGTACGTACGCAGCGGAATTAAACAAAAACAAAAACCAACACAAAGGACACAGTGGTTTTTACTTGGTTCGGAGCCTGTGTCGACTCCTACTCCAAGGCCCACGATCGTTGATCGTTTACTTTGGGCAATTCTATATGAGCGCAAATTCAGTTTACAAAAAGAGATTACAAGTATAGCAACATAAACTGTAAATAAGAAAATGAAACTCTTCTTTTACCGACGTCCGGTTGTAGGTTGACTTTCCGGAGCAGCGGGACGTCGTCGGCTCGAGTTGGGCAGTTTCCGGAGCAGGGTGTGAGCACAGAAGAGTATGGAAGAGTTGGTTTGAAGTCGATTCTGAAGGCTTGGGCGTTGGGTGCTATTTATAGCACCCAGGGGCGCCCTGGACGTCGGGGGCGCCCTGCCACGTGTCAAGCGATCCGCAGATCGCTCAGTCAAACTTTATCCCGCTCGAACAGGGATAATGTTTGACCGTGAGGGCGCCTTGGTCGTAGAGGGCGCCTTCGCTGACTTCTTCAGCGCAGAGATCTCGCTGTGGATGAAGCTGAGGCTTCGCAGTGATGAGCTGGAGGCGCCTTGGCTGCTGAAGGCGCCTTCGCTGACGAGGGCGCCTTCCCTGCTGAAGGCGCCTTGCCCATTAAGCAGCCTAAGCTGTCTTTTGCTTCGCTTGGTTTTGGTTCACCTTGAGGGCGCCCTGGACACTCAGGGCGCCTTACTCAGCTGCTGCCTCACTCCTTTGAGGCTCTCTGAGTTGCAGACACACGTTCCTTCGGTCCTGCATTCAGGGTTAGTCCAAAACACAATAACACAATTAATTTATGATTTTATACAGCCTTAGCTGTCTTGGTTCTGACTTTGGTCTCCAAAATGGAGCCCTAGGTCGAACCGACACCTACTGTTCCCTCGACGGGGAACGCGTCCTCACCTACTCCTCTCGGGAGAGTTTACCTGATGCCAACCGCTCCTTTGGTTGGACTTTTGCCTGACGGTCCTTTGTCAGGTCTTGTGAACTGGCAGTCCTTCGCCAGTTGCCTAGCAGTCCTTCGCTAGGGCTTTTGGTGCTGGCAGTCCTTCGCCAGTGCCTAGCAGTCCTTCGCTAGGGCTTGATGCTGGCAGTCCTTCGCCAGTGCCTAGCAGTCCTTCGCTAGGGCTTTTCCTGCACACTTGATTAACTTGTTAGAAAACAAGAAAGACATAACTTTTGACCTATGTTGCCATTATCAAAACACAGGTTTGACTTAGGTGCATTTCTGCATCAACAATCTCCCCCTTTTTGATTTATGGCAACCCTAGTTCAAAAAGTTAAGTTTAAACAAAACATGACAAAGTTTTGTTCTTTGTTCCCTCCCCCTGGAATGAATCTCCCCCTAGATTTTTCAAAAGTTCGTGGGGAAAAAAAACCTTACTTGTATTTTGAAAACTTAAGTTTTAGTAGCTTAGAAGTAACTTAAAAATACATAGTAGAGCATAATTTGAAAAAAAATTTTAAAGTCTTAAGTTTTTCAAAATAAAGGAACCTTTTGAAAGGCTAGAGTATTTTGCAAAATTTTGAAGGCTTTTTAAAAAAAATTCTAAGCTAGAGTACTTAACAGAATTTTGAAGGCTTGAGTAAAGAGTTTTGAAGGTACTTAGCAAAATTTTGAAATAAAAAAATCTAAGCTAGAGTACTTAGCAGGATTTTGAAAACTTTAAGAACTTAAGTACTTCTTAAAAAAGCTCAAAATTTTGAACCTTTTTGAATAAAGGAAAAATTTAGAAACAAAATAATTAATTTTTTCTTTCCTTTCTCTATCTCCCCCTTTGCCATATATCAAAACAAATAAATATAGCATGAGTAAAGAAAATAAATAATTTGCTGTACTGAATCAGTTAGATTTACACTTAAATCAATCAATTGCACTAAATCAGTCAATTATCTCTGTAGGGACCTGTCTAACCCAATTAGCTACTTACTAACTGTTATAAACAGTAGTTTTTGCTAGGGTTAGTCAAGTTAAGTGTTTCTGTTCAAGTTAGATTTTCTAAGCTTGACACTTAACTTGATTGCTGTATAAGTTGTATTTAGTGCCCCAATTACTGTAGATGCACTGACTTAAAGCATCTTGAATTAAGGCAAAGACCTAAGCATCTCAACCCTTTCTAGGTTATCAATCAAAAGTACCCTAAGATGCTTGTGAGATGCTGGCTTCTAAGTCTATAGGTGCATGCAGTTCTACAGTTAGGGCCTAGGCTAGGTCCATTTTCGAAAAAGCCCTAATTTTAAAAGGGGGTAGTTTTTAAATAAAAATAACACTAAGTTGAAAAAAAAAAATGAAAACTGATTTTGAAATTGAGTAAAGCAATTTTTCAAATTCTATTTTGAAATCAATTTTAAGAAACCTTTTAACCTATTCTACAGAACACAATCCTAACTATTCATAATTAAATCAACAGAAAATAAAGCAGGTAATCAGGGTTCAAATACAGTCAACCAGTCAAACACAAGTCAACCCTACTGAGTAGGGGAAGTCAGATAGTTACGAGTACAATGCGAAGTAAATCTAAGACGAAGGACCGGGATGATCAGATGGACCCGGCTGCCATGAATCAAATCGTGCCATCATCTCTAAGAATCGTGCATCAGCTATCTCTCTATCAGCTCGGCGAGAGTCCATCTGCTCTATATGATAAGCCTCGACCTCCTCTCGGAGACTCTGTATCTGTGTCTCCATACGGGTCACTCTCTCGTAAAGTGTCGGTGGAGCAGGCTCGTCTATATGAGCTCGGGCTTCTGCTGCTATGTCTGCGATGTCGTACTCGACTTCCTCGTCCGAATCAATCTGGGGAGCTGCTCTCCGACGTCTCCAGGACAATACCCCAGTACCGGACACCTCTATACCAGCTAGGGCAAAGTTTCTATAGCCTATTTCATCGTAGTCAGTCAAGGCGGCCATGTCTCCCTCGGTAATGTTTCTGCCGTGGTGATGTAATATGGATGTGATAATGTGGCAGTAAGGTGTGCGTACTTGCCCTTGTGTGGTAACACTGGAGGCGTGTAGGATAGTCTGAAAAATGTGAAGTCCTATATCGATGTCAAGCTGGTGAATCATGGCATACAGTAGAAAGGCGTGAAATGGACACATAGTGGTGACGTCCCTGGTAGATAATGGTAGGATACATCGGACTATGTCCCTATATAGGGCGTAGTCCTGCACTTCTAATTCGACAAACTGAAATCGTCTGGCTACGGGTTGCCTAAAGAAATATGAGTGCAATGTATCTAAGGTAATCTCAGAATAGGGAGCATCAAAGGGAGGCTCCCTAGAAGGGTAACAACAGAAGGTGGACTGCGAGGGTCGTAGTTCTAGAAATCGGTTGAGTAAAGTTGATGTGATAGTTAGGGGAATACCTTGAACCATGGTGGAGAATACAAGATTATCCTGTCTAATGATATTATTGTAAAATTCTGCACATAAGGAAGTGTTGATTGGGTGAGTGCAGAATACAAGATTGTCCAGTTGGTAGTGGTTTATGACGTTCATAGCTAGGGGACAGGATTGAGAAAAAAATAGTCTATTCAAGTAGCTTGTCTTAATGGGTTTATAGGTGGTACGAGAGAACTTATTATACAACTCTAAATTGGGAAACCTAGGATCAGGACTAGGTTGAGTACCGGGTTCTGCCTGATTAAGTCGACGTCTTCTAAGAGAAAGAATGTATACTTTAAAGAAATTTGCTAGTTAATGAAAAATTGAAAGGAAATTAACATAACAAAAATACCGGTTTGCTCGGGGAGGCATTCTTGAAGATGAGAGCTTGATAGCTTGAGAGCTTGAGAGGGTTGGAAGGTAGAAAGTGTAAGAGGAGAAGTGTATTGGGTGTGATGATAGGAAGGGGAAGGGAGCCCCTTTTATAGGCTGTCTCGGGCGCCCTTACTCGGGAGGGCGCCCTGACAGGCGAGGGCGCCTTGACCAGGCTTTAGCTGCCTTTTTGACCACTGAAGAACACTGGTAAGGGCGCCTTTCAGGACAAGGGCGCCTCCACCAGGTCTGTAGTTCTGTTTGTGCAGCTTTCTGCCGTTGAAAGTCTGTGGGAGGGCGCCCTGCATGACAAGGGCGCCCTAAACCAGGCTGCAGCTGCCTTTTGGCAGCTTTTGACCATCCTCGGGTATAGGGAGGCGCCCTGACGCTACAGGGCGCCCTGGTCAGCGTGCAGTGGCAGAGGGGCTTTTTGACCAGCCTTGGGGCGCCCACACGGATTAGGGCGCCCTAAGGACTAGCCTTAGCCCTAAGGGAGTGCATTTGACTAAATTTGACCTGATTTGACCGTGGTTTGACTTATGTTGACCGTGGTTTGACTATGTTGACCGTGGTTAGAATTTTAATGCAACACAGATATTAAAGAAATCATAATTTAGTCTTAATTTTACCGTCTCACCCAAATCTAGGGTTTTCAATCACGTTAACCTTATAGGTTTTGTGAGACAGTTTTTGATAGTTTATTTTTGAAAAAAATTTGAAAACAATTTAAATTTTGAAAACTTAAGTAATTTTGAAATTTTTGAAAAGATGTTTTAAATCTATACTTAGCTGAAATTTTGTGTTAGATTCGAATTTGACAAAAATTAATTTGAATTTGAATTTCAAAAATTGGCTTCCAGGTCTTGGCGAGGCACTAGGCCTTCTTTGGCCGAAGCCTTATGGGATCATCCACCCTTTCCTTGACAAAGCCTTTTAATGAAATTTCATTTTCAAATTACTCTTTGAAAAATTTCTGGTCTAACTAGTTTGGATTTTGGATCGGTAGCTTCGGCTGGTTTCACCAGTCTAAAGAGACCAAGTAAACTTGATCTTATTAGAATTGGTTTCCCCAACGTACTATCATCTCACCTCCACCCAATACTATGTTTCCAAGTTTCAGTTAAGTTTGTTTTGGTCCTTAAACTAGCCTAATTCTAAGCATGGTAATTTGCAGAAATTAAATAAACAGGCAAACAATCAAGCAATTTAAATCAATAATAACAAGTTTATCTAATAATGAAAATAGTTTTCAGTTTGGCTCCCCCTAGACTAAAGCCACGGTGATGGTTAGGCAAGATGTGAATCTTGTCCTTGGGGATCCAATACTGATTTGATCCAGTTGGTTTGTTCAGGCACAGTTTAGGTACCCCATGCCTGAATTTTTCCTCTGGACTGATTCAGTACAGACAAATATGATCTTTGTCGGGATTTGGTTCGGTAGCCAAGTCTGGATCGATTTAGAACTGATTTCTGTTTTCCAAGGATCATGTCAAGACCCTTGGAACCAGATGTAAATCGTTCTAAAGCTGTTCTAAATTCCTTAACCTGAGTTTTCAGGGAGGAATTCTCCTTTTCAAGTTTTTCAACTTGAGTAGATGTTCCTTCCTGAACCTTCTCGGTTGAGGGTTTAGAGTCAGCTTCCTCTTTCAGGAGTTTTACTTCCTGTCGGAGGGATTCGACTCGGAGTTTGGCTTTAGCCAAGTCTCGAGAAAGAAAAGAAATCAACTCACTTAATTGCAATTTATTAAAACCAGTTATCTTTATTTCTCCATCTTCTGTGAAGGTCAGCTCGCCGTCCTCTTGTTCTGATTCTGACTCGACTTTTTCTGATGCGGTTAGAGCTAGGAGATTGGACTGGGGTGCCTCTTCTTCTTCTTCTGAGGAAGACTCGTCCCAGGTTGCTTGCAGTGCCTTCTTTCTTTTCGTCTTCTTGGACTCTTTCAGATTTGGACACTCTGTTTTGTAGTGGCCTTTTTTCTTGCACTCGTAGCAGGTCACATTAGGCTTGTTCGCGGGTTCAGTTGGTTCGTCCTTTCTTCGGCCGGTTTTCCTTTTGTTGGTTCGGTTCTTCAGCTCCTTGTAGTAGTTTCGAGCGAGCCGGACCAGCTTAGTTTGTTCTCCTTCTTCATCTTCTGAGTCTGAGTCAGACTCGGGTTCAGGTTCAGTTTTCTTCTTCGTTGTCTTTGGAGTTTTACCTGCAACGAAAGCGATACCTTTTTCGACCGAATTGGTGTTAGTCTGTTCGTGCAGTTCTAGTTCAGAAAATAATTCATCTAGTTTTATTTTAGAAAGATCCCTGGATACCTTGTATGCATCTACCATAGATGCCCACAAGGTATTTCTTGGGAATGCGTTTAGAGCATACCTTATTAGGTCACGGTTTTCGACCTTATGACCTATTGCGTGAAGACCGTTCATTACCTCTTGGATTCGTGCGTGGAGCTGGGCTGCTGTTTCGTTGTCGGCCATTTTGATGGTGTAGATCTTGTTTAGTAGCAGATCCCTTTTGCTGATCCTGGTGTCTGAAGTCCCTTCGTGCAGCTCGATCAGTTTTGTCCATAGCTCTTTTGCACTGTTGAAGGGGCCCACTCGGTTCAGCTCTTCCTTTGTCAGCCCGCATTGTAGGGTTTGCGTTGCTTTTGCGTCGGCTTCTATCTTGCGCTTTAGAGTGTTGTCCCACTCCGAGTAGTTTTGTGGAAGTCCTTCCGCATTTCGGGGGATCTCCAGACCGGACTGGATAATGATCCACATGTCCACCTGAGTTTTCAGGTGGACCTCCATGCGACTTTTCCAGTAGGAAAAGTCTTCTCCACTGAAGAGTGGAGGTCTAGCGGTGCTGAATCCCTCTTGCATAGACATTTGTTCTGTAACAGAAAACTTTACAAAAAAATTGTCCCAAGACTTGGTCTTGGATTAGCAGTGCGGGATTAAGAAATTAAAATATCGAGTGGTGTTGCACCAATCTCGATTAACAAGAAAATCGAACGACAAAGAAAAGAATATTAAAAAGAATTCGAAAATCCGAAAAGAAATTTTCAAACTGGTGGTTGCACCAAGTTTGAATAACCCCGCTCTGATACCACTTGTTGGATCGAGGAGCCCGATAGAGGGGGGGGTGAATATCGGAAAACTTTCGGATTTTATTAAAGAGTACGTACGCAGCGGAATTAAACAAAAACAAAAACCAACACAAAGGACACAGTGGTTTTTACTTGGTTCGGAGCCTGTGTCGACTCCTACTCCAAGGCCCACGATCGTTGATCGTTTACTTTGGGCAATTCTATATGAGCGCAAATTCAGTTTACAAAAAGAGATTACAAGTATAGCAACATAAACTGTAAATAAGAAAATGAAACTCTTCTTTTACCGACGTCCGGTTGTAGGTTGACTTTCCGGAGCAGCGGGACGTCGTCGGCTCAAGTTGGGCAGTTTCCGGAGCAAGGTGTGAGCACAGAAGAGTATGGAAGCGTTGGTTTGAAGTCGATTCTGAAGGCTTGGGCGTTGGGTGCTATTTATAGCACCCAGGGGTGCCCTGGACGTCGGGGGTGCCCTGCCACGTGTCAAGCGATCCGCAGATCGCTCAGTCAAACTTTATCCCGCTCGAACAGGGATAATGTTTGACCGTGAGGGCGCCTTGGTCGTAGAGGGCGCCTTCGCTGACTTCTTCCGCACAGAGATCTTGCTGTGGATGTAGCTGAGGCTTCGCAGTGATGAGCTGGAGGCGCCTTGGCTGCTGAAGGCGCCTTCGCTGACGAGGGCGCCTTCCCTGCTGAAGGCGCCTTGCCCATTAAGCAGCCTAAGCTGTCTTTTGCTTCGCTTGGTTTTGGTTCACCTTGAGGGCGCCCTGGACACTCAGGGCGCCTTACTCAGCTGCTGCCTCACTCCTTTGAGGCTCTCTGAGTTGCAGACACACATTCCTTCGGTCCTGCATTCAGGGTTAGTCCAAAACACAATAACACAATTAATTTATGATTTTATACAGCCTTAGCTGTCTTGGTTCTGACTTTGGTCTCCAAAATGGAGCCCTAGGTCGAACCGACGCCTACTGTTCCCTCCACGGGGAACGCGTCCTCACCTACTCCTCTCGGGAGAGTTTACCTGATGCCAACCGCTCCTTTGGTTGGACTTTTGCCTGACGGTCCATTGGCAGGTCTTATGAACTGGCAGTCCTTCGCCAGTTGCCTAGCAGTCCTTCGCTAGGGCTTTTGGTGCTGGCAGTCCTTCGCCAGTGCCTAGCAGTCCTTCGCTGGGGCTTGATGCTGGCAGTCCTTCGCCAGTGCCTAGCAGTCCTTCGCTAGGGCTTTTCTTGTACACTTGATTAACTTGTTAGAAAACAAGAAAGACTTAACTTTTGACCTATGTTGCCATTATCAAAACACAGGTTTGACTTAGGTGCATTTCTGCACCAACAAAATCTATGTGTGCCAAGGCATGATCGGAATGTTTTTAGCATGATCATTTTTATTCCAAACAAATTTGATAATTCAATCTACACCTAAGTATTGATGTCTCGATAATCCAAATAATATTGGGCATATGAAAAATGTCAAGTTTGATGAGAAAACAACTAAGTCATATGTATTGAGTCTTGAATCATCACAAACTATGAGTTCATACTTGTTTCCTAACATGTCTTCATGTTGTGTAACACATATGGTAAACTCATGGGATACTAGAACAAGTTCATAAACACCTTAAGCTTGAGTTATGACATATCATTAATCATCATTTGCAGTAAACATAAATTGCTATAGAAAAATCAATTATCCTAAGCAATTCATGGCAAGAGCAAATTATGTGTGAATCTAAACACTTCATGCAATATATAAAAATAATTTCCAAGGCTTGTTGACTTATTTTGAAACTAGTATAACCTTAGCCTTGGGTTTGGAGCACCACTTATCAACAACCTATGTTGATAGATGCTCCCCCTCAATTAATGCTTATACAATTCTAACTATTGAGGTTTTAGGTACCCAAATTTTGGGACCTAAGGCATCTACAATGAAAGACTTAGGCACCCATGCCTTAGTCATTTTCTTTTTGACTTTTTGAACCCTAGAATCATTTGATGATCTAAATTGGGTTCTTGACATTAATGATACAAAGGTTGGTTCCTTAGGTCGGTAACCTATACCGGCCTTGTTGTAAACCGCCCTTTGGGAGTTTAAGATCATATCTAGGGTTTTGGAACTTGTTGAAAATTTCTCAAGAATATTCTTGAGGTTTTCAATTTCACCCTTCAAGCCCTTATTTTCATCCTCAAGATTTTTAACATGCAAATTATCAAGATCCTCATCCTTAGATGATTTCTCATGAAAATCATTAATATCCTTCCTCCTAGAGGATTTCAATTCTTCTACTTCCAATTTCAACAATTTAACTTTGTTCTTAGATTTTTTTAAGCAACCTAGCTAGACATGCAATGGTTATATAACACTTATCTAGCTTGGGAGAGATTACCTCTTCATCATCCGAAGATGATGAAGGCGCGGTTGAGGAGCTTGACTCATTGTCACTTTCTTCTCTCGAGTCCTCTAGTGCCATGAATGTCATGTGACAGTGAGTGTTCTTCTCCTCCTTCTTCGTGTTGTCACCTGTCACTAAAGCAATCCCTTTCTCTTTGGGACTTTGGTTAGAGATCTCATGTAATTCCATCTCACAAAAGAAATCCTCTAACTTAACAAAAGATAAGTCCTTGGAAACCTTGTAAGCATCCACCATGGATGACCACAAGGCATTCCTAGGAAAGGCTTTGAGTACATACCTCACTAGGTCTCTATTTTCTACCTTTTCATTTATGAAATGGAGTCCATTCAACACTTCTTTAAACCGTCCATGGAGTTCGCTTACCTTTTCATTTTCTCCCATGGTGAGGTTTTGGAGTTGACTGTGAAGCAAATCCTTCTTGGCTCTCCGGGTGTCTTGAGTTCCCTCATGGAGCTCAAAGATTTTGTTCCATAAGTCCTTCGCACTTGTAAAGGGACCAACTTTGATGAGTTGGTCCTTTGTCATCCCACATTGCAAGGTGACCACAGCCTTAGCATCCGCTTCTCCCCTTTTGATTTGCTCAGCTGACCACATGGAGAAGTCAAGCTCTTTTCCTTCACCATCTCTTGGAAGGATGAAGCCCTCCTTCACGGCAAACCACAAACTGATGTTGGTCTTGAGATAGAACTCCATCCTTGACCTCTAATATGGAAAATTTGTGCCGTCAAGAATGGAGGTCGGTTTGTGCTCATTCCTTCTCTTCCAGCCATCTTGTTGTAAGCTCTCAGATGTTAAGCCGTAAACAGAGCCCCAAGCTCTGATACCACTTGTTGGGAACGAGATGGCTAGAGAGGGGGGGTGAATATAGTTGGACACAAAACTTTTGAGCTTTTCAAATCTATTCTGCACTTCAAGAGTTAAGCAGCGGAAACAAACAGCACAAGTGCAGAAACAGAAATAACAGACAAAATCGAAACAAACACAGCAAACCAGATGACACAGCGATGTACAAGGTTCGGGGATAACTTGCCCCTACTCCTTGGCGTGCCCGTAAGGTGGGCGATCCCTTGATCGTCGGCAGATCAAGCCCCGGTGAACTCCGGATAGTAGTAGCCTCCTTCTCGGTGGAGAAACCTCTCCACAAGTGTTCTCAAGAAGATACAAGTTAAGCACAGAGACACTCGAGAAGACAAGCTCACAAAGCTCTCACAGGAATGCAACAAGATCGCTCAAGAACAAAGCAACAGAGAGCACGAACACAGCCCAGCAACAACTTCCCAAGTTTTCTGTCTGTCTCCCCTAGTCTCCTCTGCATCCAGCTTTGTCTCTTAAGCTCCAGCTCAACGTCACCAACTCCATCAGCACCACTGACTCACACCCTGACCCACTGACCTCTCTGAGCACTCGTCCACTGGACACTTCTCCAGCTGAGCCCCGCGAGTTGCCAGCCGCGCCTTCGTCAGTTGCCTGTTGCGCCAGACGTTGAGACTTGAAAACATAATAGATCCAAACCTGCTCCAAGGAAACCCTCCCATTGACCGTCCTTGAGTGTTTGAATCACCTGCACACTTCATCAGAGGCTTAGCAATGCATATCAAAAAGAAATCAGCAAGTAGCAGAGAATCGGCAGTGAAAACAGACTTCTGACAGCGTATTTGAATTAAAGTGATCGGTCACCTGACCGATCAGAGAGCCTCCTGATCGGTCACCAGACCGATCAGGCTGGGTCCAGACCGATCAGGCTCCGTCCTGATCGATCCCCAACGCTCAATCAGAAATCGCGACTTCTTTGGGAATCTCCTGGATCGATCACCAGACCGATCCCAGGTTGTGGATCGATCACCAGAACGATCCACCCCATTATACGGTGATTTATGAACTTCGCAGTCCAAACCTCCTGATCGGTTAACTGACCGATCAGGGAGCCTCCTGATCGGTCACCCGACCAATCAGATCATGCCCAGACCCATCAGGCTCCATCCTGATCGATCTTATTGAGGAACTCACGAAGCTGGATCGTTCTCCAGAACGATCTGCACAGTGATCCTGATCGGTCACCAGACCGATCAGGAGCATATCAGCAAGGGAACTCAACCTCACTGTTTTGCTCCCTGATCGGTCACCAGACCGATCAGGAGCAAAGTAATGGGTGAAACGCATACTCCCTGATCGGTCACCAGACCGATCAGTCATCGCTGGATCGGTCACCAGACCGATCCACGAAGGAGCACCGTGCCAACTTCCCTGATCGGTCACCAGACCGATCCAGGCAAGCCCAAATGCACTCTAAGTCACAAGAACAAGCCTCCAACCCTTCTCTGACTCGTGTCATGCCCAGCTTCACTCACTGGGACTTCAACCTAGCCCTCCAAGCTAGGACCTGGCTTCACTCACCAGGGTTTCGGTCACCCGGCTTCACTCACCGGGACCCGGCTTCACTCACCAGGATTTCAACCTAGCTTCACTCACTAGGATTTCAATCACCTGGCTTCACTCACCAGGACCCGGCTTCACTCACCGGGATTTCCCCACCTGGCTTCACTCACCAGGACCCAGCTTCACTCACCGGGATTTCTCACAGGTTCACCACACCTCTGGCTTCACTCACCAGGACCCAGCTTCACTCACCGGGATTTTCACTGGCTTCACTCACCAGGACCCAGCTTCACTACCGGGATTTCCATCACCTGGCTTCACTCACCAGGACCCGGCTTCACTCACCGGATTTCCACCACCTGACTTCACTCACCAGGACCCGGCTTCACTCACCAGCCGGCTTCACTCACCGGATTTCATCCAGCCTACCCTCCAGACTAGGACTTTTCACCTAACCCTCCAAGTTAGGACTTTCTCCATGCCAGCGTGCAATCTCCCAGATCCACCTGGACTTAACCCGAATTTCATTCAACCAAACTTAAATCATTGTCAAACACCAAAACAACAACCGGGCCAGACTGCATCAACAATCTCCCCCTTTTTGTAGTTTGACAACCCGATTTAAGTTTAAGCATCAATCAATTGAAGTCCGTTCAATTCTCATAAGGGAATCATGATCCTCCCCCTATAATAACCATAAACTTAATTAGCCATTTTCTCCCCCTTTGTCAAACATCGAAAAGGGTATGGTTATTAAGTTTAAACATCAAACTCCCCCTCAACCAAGGGTCTCTCCCCAAACCCAAAATAATCAAAGGTAAATTTATTGGAAATATACATATATGCAGATTGCATCCATATACACATAAAATGATATCATGGGCAAGAGACAATGATATATATGCATCATATATGCACACAATAATTATCGCAGTTCCATCAGACTGATGATCGATACAGAAAAATTTTTGATTTATCTATGAACGATCAATTTTCAGAAAATTTTCTGTAATTCTGATTCGTTCAAGATTGGACTGCATTAACACTTGGACTTCCATGTGAAGACATATACAAAAGTATATCATGGTCAAATACGTATATGCTTCATAGGACGAGTAAGGAATGCATCTGTATCTGAAACATAGTCCTGATTGGTCTCCGTGACCAACCAGGTCTGTTGTTTACGTGATACAGAAGGATATCTGATTAGTCTGGGGAGCGATCAGATTTCAGAAAAATTTCAGAAACTCTGATATGTTCCTGATCAGACTGCATTAACAATTTGCATTCCATAACCGGGGAGTAGACTCTATTAATATTCGATATTTCAGAAACAATTCCGAAATACGACATTAAAAACACGAGTCATGACTCAACAAACCCTTTCTTATGAATTTGAACATTCCAATATAGGTTTGTATCAAATCATAATTTAGTACAGGTTTGTACCACTTGAACAAATTTGTACTCCCTTTGTACCATGTTTGTACTAATGGATGATCAAATATGTTTCAATTGTAATCAGTTTGTATTAGATTTGTGTGTTGTCTGATCATTAAACTGATACAATTCGACAAGAAGATATTGGTTTGAGGACGTTTTGGATCAATTTGGAACGATCTGGGAGTTCCTTGATCAGAGTTGGTCTGATCGGTCACCAGACCGATCAGAAGCACCCCTGATCGGTCGGTGGACCGATCAAGGATGATACAAAATGGTTTCTGAAACTGATCAGTTTCAGAATCAAGTTCATTTCAATTCTTAATCACTCTAATCCCTAATACAATCAGATTTACTCCCTAAATGAGTTCCATTAACCATAAATCAGTTAATCAAAACAAGCAATCTGATTTGGGTCTCTTAACTAAGCTTCATTTCATATCAAGGATTAAGAACTTCCATGGATTAATATACCATCACTAGGTTGACTGATCAATTATATTCTAAGCATGTTCTTGGCATGATCTTGAGTTTTCAAAACAAATTTATGTCAAATCATGATAAGTATGCTCTAAGCATGAACTTGAATGTCATAACATGTTTGTATCAAAATTCCAAGACAGGTATGCATACCATCATTTGAACAGGAGGTTTATAGTCATTGATAGCATGGATGCATATTGCTCAACATCAATACATGAATGAAATCTATGTGTGCCAAAGCATGATCAGAATGTTTTTAGCATGATCATTTTTATTCCAAACAAATTTGATAATTCAATCTACACCTAAGTATTGATGTCTCGATAATCCAAATAATATTGGGCATATGAAAAATGTCAAGTTTGATGAGAAAACAACTAAGTCATAGAAGTTAAGTATTGAGTCTTGAATCATCACAAACTATGAGTTCATACTTGTTTCCTAACATGTCTTCATGTTGTGTAACACATATGGTAAACTCATGGGATACTAGAACAGGTTCATAAACACCTTAAGCTTGAGTTATAACATATCATTAATCATCATTTGCAGTAAACATAAATTGCTATAGAAAAACCAATTATCCTAAGCAATTCATGGCAAGAGCAAATTATGTGTGAATCTAAACACTTCATGCAATATATAAAAACAATTTCCAAGGCTTGTTGACTTATTTTGAAACTAGTATAACTTTAGCCTTGGGTTTGGAGCACCACTTATCAACAACCTATGTTGATAGATGCTCCCCCTCAATTAATGCTTATATAATTCTAAATATTGAGGTTTTAGGTACCCAAATTTTGGGACCTAAGGCATCTACAATGAAAGACTTAGGCACCCATGCCTTAGTCATTTTCTTTTTGACTTTTTGAACCCTAGAATCATTTGATGATCTAAATTGGGTTCTTGACATTAATGATACAAAGGTTGGTTCCTTAGGTCGGTAACCTATACCGGCCTTGTTGTAAACCGCCCTTTGGGAGTTTAAGATCATATCTAGGGTTTTGGAACTTGTTGAAAATTTCTCAAGAATATTCTTGAGGTTTTCAATTTCACCCTTCAAGCCCTTATTTTCATCCTCAAGATTTTTAACATGCAAATTATCAAGATCCTCATCCTTAGATGATTTCTCATGAAAATCATTAATATCCTTCCTCCTAGAGGATTTCAATTCTTCTACTTCCAATTTCAACAATTTAACTTTGTTCTTGGATTTTTTAAGCAACCTAGCTAGACATGCAATGGTTCTATAACACTTATCTAGCTCGGGAGAGATTACCTCTTCATCATCCGAAGATGATGAAGACGCGGTTGAGGAGCTTGACTCATTGTCACTTTCTTCTCTCGAGTCCTCTAGTGCCATGAATGCCATGTGACAGTGAGTGTTCTTCTCCTCCTTCTTGTTGTCACCTGTCACTAAAGCAATCCCTTTCTCTTTGGGACTTTAGTTAGAGATCTCATGTAATTCCATCTCACAAAAGAAATCCTCTAACTTAACAAAAGATAAGTCCTTGGAAACCTTGTAAGCATCCACCATGGATGACCACAAGGCATTCCTAGGAAAGGCTTTGAGTACATACCTCACTAGGTCTCTATTTTCTACCTTTTCATTTATGAAGTGGAGACCATTCAACACTTCTTTAAACCGTCCATGGAGTTCACTTACCTTTTCATTTTCTCCCATGGTGAGGTTTTGGAGTTGACTGTGAAGAAAATCCTTCTTGGCTCTCCGGGTGTCTTGAGTTCCCTCATGGAGCTCAAAGATTTTGTTCCATAGGTCCTTTGCACTTGTAAAGGGACCAACTTTGATGAGTTGGTCCTTTGTCATCCCACATTGCAAGGTGACCACAGCCTTAGCATCCGCTTCTCCCCTTTTGATTTACTCAGCTGACCACATGGAGAAGTCTAGCTCTTTTCCTTCACCATCTCTTGGAAGGATGAAGCCCTCCTTCACGGCAAACCACAAACTGATGTTGGTCTTGAGATAGAACTCCATCCTTGACCTCCAATATGGAAAATCTGTGCCGTCAAAGAATGGAGGTCGGTTTGTACTCATTCCTTCTCTTCCAGCCATCTTGTTGTAAGCTCTCGGATGTTAAGCCGTGAACAGAGCCCCAAGCTCTGATACCACTAGTTGGGAACGAGATGGCTAGAGAAGGGGGGGGTGAATATAGTCGGACACAAAACTTTTGAGCTTTTCAAATCTATTCTGCACTTCAAGAGGTAAGCAGCGGAAACAAACAGCACAAGTTCAGAAACAGAAATAACAGACAGAAATCAAAACAAACACAGCAAACCAGATGACACAGCGATGTACAAGATTCGGGGATAACTTGCCCCTACTCCTTGGCGTGCCCGTAAGGTGGGTGATCCCTTGATCGTCGGCAGATCAAGCCCCGGTGAACTCCGAATAGTAGTAGCCTCCTTCTCGGTGGAGAAACCTCTCCACAAGTGTTCTCAAGAAGATACAAGTTAAGCACAGAGACACTCGAGAAGACAAGCTCACAAAGCTCTCACAGGAATGTAACAAGATCGCTCAAGATCAAAGCAACAGAGAGCACGAACACAGCCCAGCAACAACTTCCCAAGTTTTCTGTCTGTCTCTCCTAGTCTCCTCTGCATCCAGCTTTGTCTCATAAGCTCCAGCTCAACGTCGCCAACTCCATCAGCACCACTGACTCACACCCTGACCCACTGAACTCTCTGAGCACTCAGTCCACTGGACACTCCTCCAGCTGAGCCTCCGCCAGTTGCCAGCCGCGCCTTCGTCAGTTGCCAGTTGCGCCAGACGTTGAGACCTGAAAACATAATAGATCCAAACCTGCTCCAAGGAAAGCCTCCCATTGACCCTCCTTGAGTGTTTGAATCACCTGCTATCACCTGCACACTTCATCAGAGGCTTAGCAATGCATATCAAAAAGAAATCAGCAAGTAGCAGAGAATCGGCAGTGAAAATAGACTTCTGACAGCGTATTTGAATTAAAGTGATTGGTCACCTGACCGATCAGAGAGCCTCCTGATCGGTCACCAGACCGATCAGGCTGGGTCCAGACCGATCAGGCACCGTCCTGATCGATCCCCAACGCTCAATCAAAAATCGTGACTTCTTTGGGAATCTCCTGGATCGATCACCAGACCGATCCCAGGTTGGGGATCGATCACCAGAACGATCCACCCCATTATAGGGTGATTTATGAACTTCGCAGTCTAAACCTCCTGATCGGTCACCTGACCAATCAGGGAGCCTCCTGATCGGTCACCCGACCGATCAGATCATGCCCAGACCGATCAGGCTCCGTCCTGATCGATCTTAGTGAGGAACTCGCGAAGCTGGATCGTTCTCCAGAATGATCTACACAGTGATCCTGAACGGTCACCAGACCGATCAGGAGCATATCAGCAAGGGAACTCAACCTCACTGTTTTGCTCCCTGATCGGTCACCAGACCGATCAGTCATCGCTGGATCGGTCACCAGACCGATCCACGAAGGAGCACTGTGCCAACTTCCCTGATCGGTCACCAGACCGATCCAGGCAAGCCCAAATGCACTCTAAGTCACGAGAACAAGCCTCCAACCCTTCTCTTACTCGTGCCATGCCCAACTTCACTCACTGGGACTTCAACCTAGCCCTCCAAGCTAGGACCTGGCTTCACTCACCAGGGTTTCGGTCACCCGGCTTCACTCACCGGGACCTGGCTTCACTCACCAGGATTTCAACTTAGCTTCACTCACTTGGATTTCCACCACATGGCTTCACTCACCAGGACCCGGCTTCACTCACCGGGATTTCCACCACCTGGCTTCACTCACCGGGACCCGGCTTCACTCATCGGGATTTGCACCACCTAGCTTCACTCACCAAGACCCAGCTTCACTCACCGAGATTTCCATCACCTAGCTTCACTCACCAGGACCCGGCTTCACTCACCGGGAGTTCATCCAACCTAGCCCTCTAGACTAGGACTTTTCACCTAACCCTCCAAGTTAGGACTTTCTCCATGCCAGCGTGCGATCTCCCAGATCCACCTGGACTTAACCCGAATTTCATTCAACCAAACTTAAATCATTGTCAAACACTAAAATAACAACTGGGCCAGACTGCATCAACAACGTTAAGTCCCTGATTAGGTTTTGTGGCTGCGTGAAAAATAGAGGACGAGGAAGGCTACGAAAACAGGGAGAAAGCCATAGTTTTCTTCCTTCTCCTTCTTCTTCCTCTTGAGTAAAGAACCTAGGGTTCCTCCCCTAGGGCCAAGGAGTGGAAGTTCTCGCAAGGAAGGGGGAAGGAGTCCTACGCTAGGGTTTTTACCTCTATTTAGTGAGTTTTCATCAAGAAAAGGGTAAGTAAATCACTCACCTGCAATAGAAATAGTTTCGTATGTAGTTTCTCGTTGTAGAACCATGATTTTGTGATCTAAGTGCATGCTTTGAGAATATTGTTTTATTGTGTGATTTAAGTTTCTAAAGAATACATGTTTTTATCATAGAACTTGAATTTGTGTAGGTTTTGTATGTGTGACCTAAGCATGATAAGACCAAGTTCTTGAAAAGTCTCAAAAATGAGTTTTGGGTTAAGGGCGCGCAAGGTGCTCGATGAAAGTTCCAAGTAAGAAAGGTAAAGTTTTGTAGTGCAAAAAGTTATGCAAAAAGAAAGATAGCTTGATAAGTATAAGCTTTATGAGTAAGAAAGTATTTTCCTTTTGTAAAGTGACATGTACCGGGCAAAAGACAGGCCCACAGAAAGTTAGAAAGAAGCTCTAATAGGGTGCGGTGGCTAGCTACCCCGAAACCTATTAGGGATGCGCGCATTGGTACATTGATACCATGGTACAGTGTCAAGGCCTGAGAAAGTTGATTATTATTTTGAAGTATATGAGTATATGTAAGTGTTTCAATTTCCTTAAGTGCATGTTTTTGGTTATGTATGTTGACATGGTTATGTTATAAGCATGTTAAAGAGAAAGAGCAAAGAAGTTAGTGTTTTAAAGTATGGAAATGTATCATTAGTAAGTTTCAAAAGAAATCATGAGCATGTTAAGTTTGCAAGTGTTTTGATGCTAGTAAATGTTTTCAAGCATGATTGAGATTAATAAGTGTATGAAAGTTCCCATGTGCAAATATTTCCAAGTGCATGTATTTTGAAGCAAGCATTCTTTGAAATGAGCATGTTTATTATCGATAACATGGATTTGTGAGTTAGGATTTACTTACTAAGCAATTCGCTTATTAGTTGCATTTCCTTCTATTGCAGATAAAGGTAAAGAAAAAGCATAAGCTATGGAGGCGAATGGGACTTGCATTGATGTTCAGTGGTGGCGGAACCGTGGAAGAGATCTTTGGGATAAGTCTTAGAGGCGTTTTGATTTATAGAAACTCATGGTTGATGTTTTGGATTGGTAGGATGTGATCACCTTATTTAAACTTTACATGGAGTCAAAGTTGGGTACAAAGTTAGTAGGGATTGCATGTGTTTTGAAAAGTTTGTTAAATTTCGTAGAAATCCTAATTTCAAGTTATTAGATTCGTTTTGAGTTATTAAGATGCTTATAAAACTAGTATTGAGTTTAGTTTTGGAGTTGTTTCATTATATGCATTGGAAGAGTATGAATTATCGACCCTTGGAAGGAGTTCTCAGGTCTGAAAATGTAGTTTTCAGGCGTGCCAGTCGACTGGTTCAGAACCAGTCGACTGCGATATCGAACAGAACCTTCTGTTCGATGCACCAGTCGACTGCAATGAGGCCAGTCGACTGGTGCCGGGCACAGAAAGTTTCTGTGGCCGATACCAGTCGACTGGCTATCTAGCAGTTGACTGGTACCATTGAAAAGAAATTGTTGTAGAGCAAATGGTTAATGCTTCAGTTTTACAACTAAGAGGTCTAGGGGTCAAATCCTTGCAAAGCAAATAAAATGAAAGATTTTTTTTTAAAAGGTTGTTTTTTTGGAAAAAAAAAAGAAAAAAAAATCAGAGCAAGTTAAGGGAAGTCAAGTAGTTGTAACCTAAGGCTAACAATAAGGTAAAGTTAAGGTTAAGTAAAAGTGACGTCCGCTTTAAGGATGAGAGAGAGAGAGAAGTTAAGGCGGGTCATCACAGTCTCAGAGGAGGAGTACTTGTAGTCAACAAGCTTCCAAGGACTGTGTCAAGTTTAGGGGGAGGTCAAATTAAAAGAATTATTGAATATTTCAAAATAATATGTTTTCATACACTATTTTTCAAAATCCTTTTAAAAACATAAGCATTTTCCCTTTTAAAATATTATCATTTTAAATCATTTTTCTTATACTATCACTTTCAAAAACTTATTTTTTGAAATCACTTTTAAAAATAATATTTACTTGAGTTTAGAGAATTTTCAGGACACTTAGGGAAATATCTTTGTAGTTAATAAGGTTTCCTAGGATTGTGTTAGACTGGGAAAGAACCAAGTCAAGGAAAATATTATGTTTTCAAAGTACTAATAGTTTTCAAAGTATAAATATTTTTCAAAGTATAATATTTTTCAAAGCACAAATATTTCTCAAAGTACAAATATTTCTCAAAGTGCTAATATTTGTTAAGTGCAAAATATTTTTCAAAGTACAAATTAGGTTTTTTAATGTTTTTTCAAAATACTAAGTACAATTTTATTTGAAAAAAATATGTGTTAAGTGCAAGATTTTTCAAAGAACAATTATTTCCACTATTTTTCAAAGTACTGATGTTTGAAGTATAAAATATCATTCAAAATACAAGTTTTTGCACAATATTTTTCAAAGTGCACTATATGTGTCTAAGTGAAATTTTTTAAAAAGTGCATATCTTTTTTTTAAGTGAAAATTCTAAGTAAAACTTTGAAAGTATATCATATTTTCTAAAGTGGAGATTTTTTAAGTGAAAATTCTAAGTAAAACTTTGAAAACATATCATATTTTCTAAAGTGCATATTTCAGGTGCAATCTAAGTACTTGGTTATTTTTATAATGCTTTACTAGTACTTAATCTGTTTCAAAATAAAAAGGGAAGAGTTTAGAAAACTGTTTCTTTTAAAATTTATATTAAGTACTTTCAAAAAGAAATTTTTTCTAATTATCATCGGCAATTTACCAAAGGGCGTACGTAACAATACGAAATTACCAAAGGGCGTCCCATGGTTTCTATTTTACCAAAGGGCGCAGCCCTTTAAGTGAACTTCCTATTCTACCCTTGGCGCCACAATACACCTTTTCCATTACCATTTTCGAGACATCCGAACCACTTTTGCAGTAAAATAAGAATATGTGGTTCGGATGGCAAGGTCATTCTATCTCTCACCGCGAAAACGTAAATGGTATTGTTGAAGGAGGACATTGTGCGTGCCCTAGTTGTGCTTTAGTCGTTTGCTACTCCCTCGATTCCCTCCGCCCAACCAAAACCTAGGCTCCTATACAGGAAAGTGATAGTGTGTGATCCTGAGGCTGCTTGAAGTGTTAACGTTGAAGTTGATACTGCTCGGCACTATCAAAGTAGGATTTAGGATTTCTGCAGGTTTGATTTGCATAATAATGGCAGGTAAAAGGTCTGTGGGTGGTTCCTCATCGTCTTCTTCATTGGCATTAATCACCAAGGTATGTGATATTGTTTATACTTAATTTTGCTGAATAAACACTGCTTGTAATATTGTTTAAACTTATTTTTGCTGAATAAACACTGCTTGTGATATTGTTTATACTTATTTTTGCTGAATAAATTTGTAATGTATAAAAACTGTAGGGTTCAGATGAGTTTGGGAAAAAATTACATTGGTGCAGTGTTTTAGGCCATTTTAAACATTTTGTTGAAGCATTTGAAATTTTAAAAGATCAACACATTGCGAAGATCAAAGAGTCGCCCTTCAGTATTTTCTTGGACATTCAAGAATTGCAGCATATCCGGGGAATTTTGGTAAATATATTTGAAAGTTAGGATTCAACCTCGCAAGTTTTTAAATTCTCAGGTAATAGTTTTAATTATGAATTATAAACAGTATCTATAGTAAGATAAAACTTGGATATAGTTGACCTTAAATGATTGATATTTGATCAATTTAAATGAGTGAATTTAAGGTGAAATTCACTTCAGGTCGGTAGGCCTGAAATGAAATAATTTCAGGCCTACCGAGGGCCTGAAGTGAATTTACTTCAGGCCCTAGGTAGGCCTGAAAAATTCATTCAGGCCCACGTTGGGCCTGAAATGAATTCATTTCAGGCCCACGTTGGGCCTGAAATGAATTCGTGGGCCTGAAATGAATTCATTTCAGGCCCAACGTGGGCCTGAAATGAATTCATTTCAGGCCCAACGTGGGCCTGAATGATTCATTTCAGGCCCAACGTGGGCCTGAATGATTCATTTCAGGCCCAACGAGAAATAAATTGAAGCCTATATTGTTGATGATAACTAAAGATTTTAATTGTTTCAGGTGTACCGGTTGCGTTCACCAGACGAGATGTTGCTTTGGTACTGGGTATAGTGGACCGTGGAGTTTCGATCCCTATTAATTCAACTGAAGCATCGGGTGACCTCTATCGTACTTACTTCTCAAAAGAAAAACAACCTACTAGAACAAGAATTGAGGACTTACTTAAACATTATTCTAAAAGTGTTGAATCAGAGGATGATGTGTTATTAGTTTGTAAATTTTATATTTTGTATATATTTGTTTGTGTTTTATTTTCGTCTAGTACATATAAGGTCCCTCTAGGGCTTGTAGATATAGTAGATGATTATGACAATCTTGGTAGATTCAACTGGGTGGAAGCTATCCATAAATTTTTGTCTCCCCAATTACCTAAGATTGGGGAATTATTTTCATCAAGTCAAGGAAACCAGAGGACCACAAACCTCCCTTATGTAAAGGGATTTGCTGGGCTTTTGGCAGTGAGTAGAATTTACTTAAATTAAATTTTATAATATTTTGCTGTTATTAATGTAATTGGCAGGAAAACTTTGTGTAGGCATGGTTTTTGGAGCATGTACCCATTCAAAAACCATACAATGTTGAAGGACCCCGAATAAATAAGTGGAGGAATATTCCTTCGCATATTAGTAGGGTAAGGGACCTTGTCAACCAAATCAGCTCCAAAGAGGTAATTATTGTAAACTGTGATCTATGTTAGTTTATCTATGTTAGTTTGATATAGAAGCAGTAAAATTTGTGTACTTGGTAATTGACAGGTGATTGTTGAAATAATTCCTAACCTACATGAAAACATATTGTTTGAGAACCTTGAGATTGGGGATGACATTCCACAGCCAATAGCGACATCACAAGGACATGACACAGAAGATGTAAGGCCATGTGGTGAATACATTCTTAAAGACACCCTAATCAAGGAGCTAACAGAGGAGAATATATGTTTGAATGAAAGGGTTAAGGAATTACTTTCAATTATTGAAAAAAAGGGCATGGAGGCTCAAGAAAGCTATCCTGTAGTCAGTCCTGTTTCTGATCCAGTATCTTGTAGAACAAGGAGAGGACGTGACCGAACTCGGTATGATTACAGGGATACTCCAATTGAGAGTCCAGTATGGCACCAACTATTACATAAGGGGAAGCGGAGAAAGGAACAAATATCAAATGTCATGGACAAGGGAAAAAGGAAACTTAGTGAGGAGGATATGGATAAAGCAAGAGAAACCATTACTGTAATGGAAGTCATGTCTGAAGAAGATATAGAGGAGGAGAAAAGAAGGACCTTCGAACTATACAAAATGAGGCTTCAAGGCATTGATGTATGTGACTTATTTTCATATTAATTACGTCAAATTTATTGAATTTGGTCATTAATTAGTTTTGGTGTAAATTGTATCGATGTAGTTTGTGAAGAAGCATTTTATGAAGTCGAAGAAGAAAATTCAAGATAAAGAAGTGGCCTACGTGATAAATAAATTGGAGAACCTAAAGTAAGTTATGAAACATAGTTTAGTTAATATATTTGGGGCTTTAATATATAATCTTATCAATTAACTTGACAGGTTGGATAATGAATTTATCTGGGAGGATGCACCCTTTGCTTTGAAATTGCATTCATTCTTACAAATCCTCAATGGAGAGGTTTTTACAAAAGGCGAGGTCATTGATGCCTTTTGTAAAATGTTATTAGGGGAGCATCCACATCTGGTAGGCCCATACCACAAGTCAATATATTGTTCAAACCTTCTTCACCGTAAGTGATGTAAATTAGTAAGAATTAATAGATTGTAGAAGACCTAGTATTATGATGTGGTTATTAATAATTTTGATTTTGCAACTATTTAGGCTTCAATAAGATCGTCAAGAAAGTTTTCCATGCAACAAGTGATGAAGACGGATATGATAGAACAAGGGTTTAGATATATTTTAATACCTTTGTGCAGTGATAATACACACTTTCACTTGTTGGCTGTGGATACAGAAGCAATGACTTTCATTCATTTAAATTCTCTTGCTAGTGGCCGTAAATATAAGCATGATTTTGACTCAGCGGTGAGCTACCTACCTTTATTCATATATATGTTCATCATTTGATAAAACATGTCATTGAAATTCATGATATATTTGACAGGTAAAAGAACTTAAACAATATACTCGCGAGGAACTTATGGCTATTCATCCATATCTACAAAGTCATCATCCCTTGGACAAATGGCCTTCCGTTAGACAAAAATGTCCCCAACAAGAACATAGGTCAGTAAGTGAGGAAGAGTTTGAAAATTTTAAAATGATCAAAGTATTTTATTACCCAACTTATTGAAATCTGAAATACTATTTGTTATTTTCAGCGTGGACTGTGCCTTCTTTGTTATGCAATACGTCCGATTCTCCTATACGATGAGAAGATGGATTTCAAACAAGGAGATATGACGAAAATGAGATTTGATCTGACAGTAAATATTATGGGAGACATGTATTGTAAAACATGAGAGTGTCAATCTCTTGAAGTAATGTTGTAAAAAAACATCCTTTGCTGGTGATTCGGCTCCATTTGTATAGAAATTGTGTAATTTGTATGAATATAATTTATTGTCCAGAAAAACAAAACAATTGTGTGATGTTGATTCACATCGAGTTGCTGCAATGTAGTGTACCAAGTGATACGGTAAGAAAACAACTCATAATGATTTGGACAAAGTTTGCACACCAGAAATAACATCTCTTTGGTTAACTCTAAACTACTGACATATATCCAAGTACTGATCTAGGTCCATAAGTGGGTTTCTGATACATAATTTGAAAACATGACTTTATCGTCTCGAAGGAATTGAAAATTGGTATGCATTCTGTATTGAATTAGTAAGATGGATTATCTCTACCATAATTTAAAATACTTGTTTCAAATTGTAAATTTTGATAATTAAATAAAATTAAAGGATTTGGTCACAACTTATAGATAAATATAGAATATTAATCTATAAATCATGATTTTATTTAATGGCCAAGGTGAGCATCAAATTTACCTTTCAGGAATACGGTGGCCTGAAATAAAATGAATTCAGGCCCACGGTGGGCCTGAAATAAATACACTTCAGGCCCAAGGAGGGCCTTGTAAATATAAACCTTCAGGCCCAGGGTGGGCCTGAATAGATCCATTTCAGGCCCAGGGTGGGCCTGAAATAAATCATCATTCAGGCCACGGCGGGCCTGAAATAAAAAACACTTCAGGCCAAGGAGGGCCTGAAATAAAACCTTTCAGGCCGAAGTTGGGCCTGAATAGATCCATTTCAGCGCCACAGGGTGGACTGAAATCAAGTCATTTCAGGGTCTCTGTTAAACATTAAATACTTCTGATTTAAGTTGGTGGATAATAAATTTGTAGTTGTATAGTGTTTAAGACGTTTTTAGAAGATAACTGATAAATATGGTACTTAGTGGTGCACATAAAAATCCACTGATCTAGCCTTGGTGATACAGCAAGATCAGAGGATTGGGCACCCAAAATCTCATCTCCTATCTCAACCCTAACTACTGATCTAGGTTTTTCAGAATTCCAGATATGGGAGGTCCATCAGTGAGTTTTGCTCAAAACTCACTGATACACCTAAATCACTTATCTAGCCTTGGTGATACTGCAGATCAGAGGGTTGGGCACCCAAAATCTCATCTCCTATCTCAACCTAACTACTGATCTAGGTTTTTCAGGAATTCCAGATATGGGAGGTCCATCAGTGAGTTTTGCTCAAAACTCACTGATACACCTAAATCACTGATCTAGCCTTGGTGATACAGCAAGATCAGAGGGTTGGGCACCCAAAAACTCATCTCCTATAACCCTA
>JAGFNQ010007880.1:0-39723 GCA_024364735.1 Boesenbergia rotunda
TTAAGGGTGGCTCCCCGAGGCTCAGATACCCAAAGAAAATAATTTTGTAAATCCAATTGGACGGCTCCCCGAGGCTCAATCCAAAACAAACATGACAATTTCAATTAAAAAATTGGGAAATTAAATTACAACAACTAGCTTTAAATTGGACGGCACCCCGAGGCTCAATCCAAAATAAAGAATTTTGTTGTCAATTTAAAGACCAATTCAAATTTAATTGTCAATTAACTGTCCATGAATTTGTCTAGACTTTCTTAAAAGAAAGTGCCCAAAATTGCGAGATTTCATAAATTGGTTTTCAGAATAATTGTAAGTTTCTGGTACAAAGAAAACTTACATATTTCCAAAGTTGGAAAATTTCTAAAATAGAAAATTTCCAAAATTGGAAAGTTTCCAAAGATGGGAAGTTTTCACAATTATTATAAAATTTCAGAAACTAGAAAATTTCAAAAGTTTGCGAAATTTCATGAGGATTTCCAAACTTTGAAATTCCTAAATCTAAAATTTATTATAATTGGAAAGTTTCCATAATTGAAAAATTTTTCCGAAATTGAGATCATGACAAAGTTTTCCACAAAACAATTATATGATAATGTCGAACACTAACCGGCTCTGATACCACTGTTGGGACCGGGTGCATGTCGACAAGGATACGAGTTCGTAAAATTTTAAATTTTTACGTGCAGCGGAAGAATTTGCATAAAATAATTTCCTAAATTATTTTAACTTCGTATCTAGCATGCAACCTTATAGTGTGTTGACATAATCATAAAATAAAACTTTGCAGAAAAGTAAAACTAATTTACTTTATACCTTTCGTAACTCGAAGAAAGGGACGAGATCCAACCGTAGCGTCCCTTGGAAGCTCCGCCTCTATTCGCGTCCACGCCGAGTTCTCTTCGGGATGACTTCGCAAAGTCACGAGTTTTGTTCCGACGAGAACTACTAGATTCTCTATAGGCACAACAAAGAAGATCAAGAGAGGAATTAGGAAACTAACCAACAAGAAGCGGAATCCAAATTCCGGGAAGAGAGGAGTCGCTATCCGCTTCTTCTTCTTCTTGTTCGGGTTCTCCTTCTTCTTGAAGCTCACGGCACCCTTTGGTTGGGTAGAGATTGCGCCGGCCCTAAGCCTCCAAGTGGGCGCTGGCCCTAAGACTCCAAGAGTGGGCGCCGGCCCTAAGGGAGGAAAGGGGAGGGAGAAGAGAAGAGAGAGAGGGAGAGCTCTTCACAACTTGATTAGTTGATTGGGAATAAGGGCTTGCCTTTGGTTCCTTTATATAGTAGCAACTCCTTTGCTAAGTCTCCCTCTTAACGGAATTAACGGAATTAGTTATAAGAAATTTATCTTATAAATTCTCTTATTAATTATTCCGTTTAAGCCGAGTCTTATTATAACTAATTTATAATAAAACAAAATTTTCTTCTCTTTAAATTATGGAATAAATTTTATAAGAAATTTATAAACTTTCTTATTATGGAAAAATCAATTCTTAATTGATTTTATAAAATTAAAATAAACCAATTCATGGATTATTTTAACTTCCATAAAAAGAATAAATTTCTACAAATTTATTTATATAAATTTCTTTATACAAATTTATTTATCCATAATTTATAAAACAAATCACACTAGATTTATTTTATTAATTAAACCAAATAAATTGATTTAATTCCCTTTAATGGCCGGCCACCACAAGGAGGGTTAGCACCCTCTTTGGCCGGCCAAACCAACCCGAACCGGTCGCAAATTAAACTCATTTAATTCGCCCAATAAGCCTTCAAAAGACTTAGCCATTTTTAGCTTCCATTGCGCCTCTGATTAACTCAGATTCGACTTAATTCTCTTGATCGGAAAATCTAATTTTCAACTCGTTTTAAATCCCTCAGATTACTCGTAGTGCGTGTGACTAAATAGGCTTTCGATTTATGTTGGCCGTCTATAATTAACCAATTATAGAACGGTCATGAGTGGCACCTAGTAGTACATCATGACCCCCAATTAATCGAAAGATCAACGGTTTGACCTCAGAAGAAATTATTCTGAAACCCTTCAGCAGCTCTACTAAATCGTGCCCCATTCCCTTCACCATCTTATACCCACTTGGTTCAGGACACGGTCTATTTGTGTCAGTCCCCACTAGGCTGACTACGTCACACCTAGCCCAAGTAATGTCTTTCTCGTCCTTTGGATTTCTAATTACTCTCATGTATTTAAGAGACTCGCACTCTTAACATGATATACTCTGGCCAGAGGTTTTGAGTAACAATCCGACGATAGGCCTGGGTATACCTCTCCTCGCAAGGAGTGGTGAATCCTTTGTAGGCTGTTCAAACATCTTCGGGCACTTTGGCTTATACCCAATCATCCTGGGTCCACACCTCCTTGGAGATGCTTGCTTAAGATGTTAAAGTATAAGTCTCCATGACCAAGATGACTTGAACACCGCAAGTCAAAGGAACATCGCACTTAAGCTGCAGTAAGAACTTCATTGACATATCTTTATAGATGACCATATGAAGTTTTACAGCTAGTCACTCCAATGAACTAGTTCTCTTAACTAGCATCCATGTTTATCTCCGGACATTCCAATGTCACCAGCCAGTGAAAATCAGCTGATTAGAGAATAACCCATGCTAGTCTCAACAGAATTGATAGTGTCCGTTTTTATCAATTCATCGACTAGGGATAATTTCAATACTTCACAATTGCACATTAGAGATAATCACTAGTTGTGATCCCATCACAAATTCTCTTATGTTGTGAGTTGTATTGCGGACATTCAGTAGATGAGTTTAAGATCCCAATCAAATACACAAAATATGTATACTCAAATAGTGAATTATCATTTATTAATATAAATGTTTACATCATAAGGCGATTGCCTTAGGACACTTCTCTCATATCACTAACAGATGTAACCTTTAGTGCACACACAGAAGGATCAACAATAAAGAAGAAATGCAAAGCATAACACCACCACAGCAAAATCCTCAGCAACCCTTTCCTTCGTTCTCTATTCTCGTTGTGTCTGCATCGCCAGCCTCTCCTTCTTAATCTTTCCTTCTGATCATCACCAGGCTTCATCAGCCCCCACTGAAGCACAACTTCGTCACCACTGACCCACTGACCTTCACTGAGCTCTCAATCCACTGAAGACCTCTTCAGCTGAGCCTCAGGTCAGTCGCCAACCCGCCAAAAGTCGTTGAATCCTACAAACAGAAAACAAACAAACCTGCCATAGCGAAAGTCGCCATTAACCCTCCTTCTGTTGGTGCAGGAAGCACCATATCGAACCTTGTTTTGATATTGGCAAAAGGTTCAAAGTTAAGTATTATTGGTGATCTAATAAGGTTACTCAAGTGTGCAGAGACAAAGTCCTAGCGAAGGGCTGGTAGGCACCTGGCGAAGGGCTGCCAGGAAACAAAGTCCTAGCAAAGGGCTGCTAGGCACCTGGCGAAGGAATGCCAGGATACAAAGTCCTAGCGAAGGGCTGCTAGGCACCTGGCAAAAGACTGCCAGGATACAAAGCCCTAGCGAAGGACTGCTAGGCACTGGCGAAGGAATGCCAGGGTACAAAGCCCTATGAAGGACAGCTAGGCACCTGGCGAAGGAATGCCAGGGTACTGAAGTCCTGGCGAAGGAATGCTAGGCACCAGGCGAAGGACAGCTTGGGACTAAAGACCTGGCGAAGGAATGCTAGGCACCGGGCGAAGGACAGCTTGGTATCCAAGACCTGGCGAAGGACCGCTAGGCAAAAGTCCAACCGGAGGAGCCTGTTGGCATCAGGTACATTCTCCCGAGAGCAGTAGGTGAGGACGCGTTCCCCGTCGAGGGAACAGTAGGTGTCAGTTCGACCTAGGGCTCCATTTTGGAGACCAAAGTCAGAACCAAGACAGCTAAGGCTGTATAAAACTTAAATATTATTACTTTATGTTGTTTTAGACTAACCCTGGATGCAGGACCGAAGGAACGAGTGTCTGCAGCTCAGAGAGCCTCAAAGGAGTGAGGCAACAACTGAGTAGGGGGCCCGGAGTGTCCCGGGCGCCCCCAAGGTGAACACAAAACAGTCGAAGTAAAAGAACTGTTTCTGCAGCTATTGGTCAGGGCGCCCCCGTGCTCCCAGGAGCCCCCACTACTCCCAGGAACCCCCAGCGCTCCGGGCGCCCCCAGGTGAAGCTAACAGAACAGATCCCCTCGAAGCCAACGGATAAGAAGGAGACCTGGTCAACCCGGGCGCCCCCAGCGTTCCGGGCGCCCCCGTCAAAGCTTGATCCCGAGTTTTAAGGGATCAGAGCTGACCGAGAAGGAAGTGGATCGACTGACACGTGGGGGGGCGCCCCCGACGTTCCGGGCGCCCCCATGTGCTATAAAAGGACCCTCGAACCAAGGCTTCAACACAACAATTCTTCCAACGCTCCTACGCTCTTCTGCTCCTGCGCTCTGCTCCGAAAACCTCCCAACTCGAGATACAAGGGCCGACGACGTCCCTCCGCTCTGAAAATTCCATCTACACCGGACGTCAGTAACGAAGAGCTATTTTTATGTTTACTATACTACTTTTGTAATATCTCTCTGTAAACTGTTTTGCGCACATATAGAATTGCCCGTAGTAAACGGTCAACGACCGTGGGCCTTGGAGTAGGAGCCGACAGTGACTCCGAACCAAGTAAAAAACTTGGTGTTTGCGTGTGTTTGATTTAAATTTCTGCTGCATAATTGCTCTAACTTTAATCATAACGTTTTACGATATTCACCCCCCCCTCTATCATTTCTCTCGATCCAACACCTTCTTGGTTTGTGTCATCTCTGTATCACCTGCACACTCAACAGATGGATTAGCGAAGCAAATCCACCATATCAGAATGAAATCAGCAGGAAATCAAAAGTGATCAGGAAGTCTGACAGTGATTCAAATTAAAGTTCTGAGGGCACTAATCGGTCAAAGAGACCGATCAGTGAAGGGCCTAATCGATCAGGCTCCTGCATGATCGATCAAGTGAAGCTCTGATCGGTCACACTGACCGATCAGAGATCGGGGATCGGTCACTAGACCGAACTACCAGCTCATAAGCTGGGACTTCAGACCAAACTACCCTGATTGGCCACCAGACCGACCAGAGCAGTGCTGATCGGTCCAGCTGACCGATCAGCATGTGGCTAGATCGATCAGAGCTCATCCTGATTGGTCCAGACCTGACTGATTGGTCCAGCTGACCGATCATGTCTTCCTATGACCTTCTGTTCATTTTCTGATCGGTCACCAGACCGATCAGTTATCCTAGATCGGTCACCAGACCGATCCACTATCAAGGGAGTTCGTGCCAACTCCCTGATCGGACTCCAGACCGATCCACAACCGAGGGAGTTCGTGCCAACTCCCTGATCGGACTTTAAACCGATCCAGCTCCGACCATTTTGTCCCTAAGTCTAGAGAACAGGTTCCCTTGCCTTCTTTGACTCAGTCTGGTCCGGAGAACAAGCTCCCGAGCCCTCTCCTAGTCATGTGTTTGGAGCACCCATTATCAACAAACCATGTTGATAGATGCTCCCCCTCAACCAATGCTACACAACACAAAAAATAGATAATTTAGGTACCCAAATCTTGGGTCCTAATGAACCTATGATGCAAGTTTTTGGCACCCATGCCTTGGTCATTTTCTTGCTAACTCTTTGAACCCTAGAGGCATTTAGTGATCTAAATTTGGTTCTAGACATCAATGACATAAAACTAGGTTCCTTAGATTGGTAACCTATTCCGGCCTTGTTGTAGACGGCTCTTTGAGAATTGTGGATCATATCTAAGGTCTTTGAACTAGTTGAAAGCTTCCCAAGTGGATTCTTGAGGTTTTCAATTTCACTCTTCAAGGCCTTGTTTTCACCCTCAAGGGCCTCAATATGCAAATCATCAATTTTATTATCATTGGAGGTTTTCAATTATTCTACTTCTAATTTTAAGGACTTTACTTTGTTCTTAGATTTTTTAAGCAAAGTGGTTAAACAAGCTATAGTCCTATAACACTTATCTAGCTCGGGAGAGATTACCTCTTCATCATCCGAAGATGATGAAGTCGCGGTTGAAGAGTCACTTGATTCGTCATTACTTTCTTCGTTTGACTCTTCCAATGCCATGAGAGCCATGTGATGAGTGACCTCCTCATCCTTCTTTCCTTTCTTCTTTTCCTTCTTCTTCTTTCTTCTGTCTCCTACTACAAGAGCAATACCCTTCTCCTTTGGGCTTTTGTTAGCAATCTCATGTAGCTTCATTTCACAGAAAAAAATCATCTAATTTAACAATGGAATGATTCTTAGATACCTTGTAGGCATCCACCATGGATGACCACAAGGCATTCCTAGGGAATGACTTAAGTACATACCTCACAAGGTCACGGTTCTTGATCTTTTCATCAATCGAGTGCAAACCGTTGAGGATTTCCTTGAACCGATCGTGAAGCTTACTTACAGTTTCATTTTCTTCCATAGAGAGGTTCTGGAGTTGGTTGAGGAAGAGGTCTCTCTTTGCTATCCGGGAGTCTCGAGTGCCTTCATGTAGCTCTATGAGCTTGTTCCATAGATCCTTGGCACTTGAGAAGGGACCAACCTTGATGAGTTGATCCTTGGTCATCCCACACTATAGGGTGACCACTGCCTTGGCATCAACCTCACCTTTTCTTATTTGTTCGGCTGACCACCTTGATGAGTCAAGTTCCTTGCCTTCAGCATCCTTTGGAGGGGTGAATCCCTCTTTGACAGAAAACGACATTCCAATATAGGTTTTTTGATAATACTCCATTCTTGATCTCCAATATTGGAAATCGGCTCCATCAAAGAATGGGGTGTATTGGTGCTGAAACCTTCTCTCAAAGCCATTCTTCTTTTCTCTTCGGATGTTAAACCGTTGGAAAGAGCCCTAGGCTCTGATACCACTTGTTGGATTTGGGATGGCTAGAGAGGGAGGTGTGAATAGCCACCCACTTAAACCTTTGGCTTTCTTTTCTTTCTGCGATCAGGGTTAGCAGCGGAAAGAAACAAACAGAAAGAAACACAGACTGAAAGAGAGCAAACCAGACACTGACAGAGGGATTTACAAGGTTGGGGGATATCTTGCCCCTACTCCTTGGCGTGCCCTTGAGGTGGGTGATCCCTTGATCATCGGCAGATCAAGCCCCGGAACTCCGGATAAGAAAAACTCCTTCTCGATGGAGTAACCTCTCCACAGATCTCAGAAATGTATCAACAAGTACAGGAGACTCGAGAAGAAGCTTACAGAGCAGATGTAACCTTTAGCACACACACAGAAGGATCAATAATGAAGAAGAAATGCAAAGCACAACACCACCACAGCAAAACCCTCAGCAACCCTTTGCTTCATTCTCTGTTCTCGTTGTGTCTGCATCGCCAGCCTCTCCTTCTTAAACTTTCCTTCTGATCATCACCAGGCTTCGTCAACCCCCACTGAACTACAGCTTCATCACCACTGACCCACTGACCTCCACTGAGTGCTCAGTCCACTGATGACCTCTTCAGCTGAGTCTCAGGTCAGTCCCCAGCCCGCTAGAAGCCGTTGAATCCTGCAAACAGAAAATAAACAAACCTGTCGTAGCGAAAGTCACCATTGACCCTCCTTCTTGGTTTGTGTCATCTCTGTATCACCTGAACACTCAACAGATGGATTAGCGAATCAAATCAACCATATCAGAAAGAAATCAGCAGGAAATTAGAAGTTATCAGGAAGTCTGACAGTGATTCAAATTAAAGTTCTGAGGGCACTGATCGGTCAAAGAGACCGATCAGTGAAGGGCCTGATCGATCAGGCTCCTGCCTGATCGCTCCAGTGAAGCTCTGATCGGTCACACTAACCGATCAGAGATCGGGGATCGTTCACTAGACCGAACCTCCAGCTCATGAGCTAGGACTTCAGGCCAAACTGCCCTGATCGGTCACCAGACTAATCAGGGCAGTACTGATCGGTCCATCTGACAGATCAGCATGTGGCTAGACCGATCAGGGGCCATCCTGATCGGTCCAGACCTGACTAATCAATCCAGCTGACCGATCAGGTCTTCCTGTGACCTTGTGTTCGTTTTCTGATCGGTCACCAGTCCGATCAGTCATCCTAGATTGGTCACCAAACCAATCCACTATCAAGGGAGTTTGTGCCAACTCCCTGATCAAACTCCAGACCGATCCACAACCGAGGGAGTTCATGCCAACTCCCTGATCGGACTTCAGACTGATCCAGCTCTGACCATTACAACCCTAAGTCCAGAGAACAGGCTCCCTTGCCTTCTCTGACTCAGTCTGGTCCGAAGAACAAGCTCCCGAGCCCTCTCCGACCAGTACACTTAATGCTCAGTCCCCCGGACCAAGACTGCATGCCCAGCTTCACTCACCGGGACTTAGTACAACCTAGCTTCACTCACTAGGATTTCGTTCACCTAGCTCCCCTTGCTAGGACCCGGCTTCACTCACTATGATTTCCTTCACCTAGCTTCCCTTGCTAGGACTCGGCTTCACTCACCAGGGTTTCCTTCTCCTAGCTTACCTCGCTAGGACCCGGCTTCACTCACCAGGGTTTTCGTCACCTAGCTTCACTCACTAGGACCCGGCTTCACTCACCAAATTTTTTTCACCTAGCTTACCTCGCTAGGACCCAGCTTCACTCACTAGGGTTTTCTTCACCTAGCTTCACTCACTAGGACCCGGCTTCATTCACCAGGATTTTCTTCACCTAGCTTCACTCACTAGGACCCCGCTTCACTCATCGGAATTCGTGCCCAGGCCCCGACCAGGACATAATCCAAACTTATCTTACTCAACTAAACTTAAATCGGTGTCAACACCAAAACAACAATCAGGTCAGACTGCATCAACAAAGACCTGGTGAGTGAAGCTGGGCAAAAGTCCAACCGGAGGAGCCGGTTGGCAAAAAGGTAAATTCTCCCGAGAGGAGTAGGTGAGGATGTGTTCCCTGTAGGAGGGAACATTAGGCGTCGGTTCGACCTAGGATTCCATTTGGGAGACCCAAAGTCATAACCAAGATAGCTTAGGTTGTAAATAATGTTTAATATATCATGTAGATTTGCTTCTTGTGTTTGGAACTAACACTGGTTGCAGGAAACGAAGGACGGTGTTTCTGCAACTCAGGCGCTTCATTGGAAGGAGGCACCTCACTGGGCTAGGCGCCTGTGTGGATATAAGCGCCCCAGTGCAAGGCCAAATCAAGTCATTGAAGCAAACTGCCACGAAAGCCTTTGGACCAAGTCAAGCTAGGCGCCTATGTTAACATAGGCGCACCAGTCAGCTCAGGCGCCCCAGTTGAAGGGATAAGTGCTGGCCGAGTCTGCGGATTGGAGTTCTCGCAGAAGAGGCCACGTGTCAGTCGCCCCCTTCAACACAGGCGCCCCAGTGACCAGTATAAATAGGGGTTCACCCCCAAGGCTTTAGAACAACTCGAACATCTCGCTCTCAACACTTTCATTCAAGCGCTACGCTCTGACACGCTCTGCACTCGCGATTCAAGCGCTGACGACGACCCGCTGCTTCGAACTTCCAACCACTCCGGTCGTCGGTAAAAGTTTATTTCCGTAAAGTGTTGTAATTTCATTTTCAATTCTATATTTTGTACTCCAACTTGTAAACATTTTTACGAATATAGAATTGCCCATCGTAAATGGTCAAGGACCGTGGGCCTTGGAGTAGGAGCCGATTGTGACTCCGAACCAAGTAAAAAGAATGATTGTTAGCGATTGTTTTTGTGTTTTCCGCTACGTAATTTCTCTTATTCATTCGAAAATTTTACGATCGATATTCACCCCCCCCTCTATCGATTTACTCCGATCCAACAAAAAGGCCTCTTGGTCATTTTACCTTCCAAGAAAGATTCATAGATTGGGAAATCTTCCACCACCAATGAACCCAAAGGTCCATCGGCTATCAACCTATGAATTCTACTCAAGTTAATATAACGCAACCTTAGATGTCAAAGATATGTTTGGTTCATTTTCTAAGGTTCTTTTCTCTTATTAGAATTAGAAGATGTGTTATTAATTTCTATTTGCATCGTGGGAGTAATTGGATTGAGAGTATACAAATTGCCAACCAACGTACCAGAATAATAATCTCCCTATTCCTTTTGATAACAACTCTGTCATTAAAAGAAACAGAATATCCATGCATAAACAATTTAGAAACTAAAATAAATTCTTTCTAAAAGAAGGTACGTAAAGATAATTTCCTAAAACAAAACATTTATTCTTATCAAAAGACAAATAAACATTTCCAATTGCAATAGCCGTCACCTTTGTAGCATTGCCCATGTAGACAGTAATCTCGCCCTCATGTAGTCGTCTGGTTTCTTGGAACCCCTGCAATGAATTGCAGATATGATCAGTGGCTCCTGTATCTACACACTAGGTACCGATAGATAACACCGCTAAACATGCTTCAACAACTAATGAAAAAGATATACCTTTATTGTTCTCTTTCCGGCAGGGGCAGTCCACCTTCCAATTTCCAGTCTGCTTGTATGTGAAGCACTTGCCTTTCAGCTTCTTCACTCCAGCCTGAGGTCCTTGAGATCCAGCCGCATTCTTTGCTGAACCAACTTGTTTCTTCTTCTTACTGCCTTTTGGCTTAGAAGCAGAAACGTTTTCAGCAAAATAAGCTTGAGCACTTCAACGAAATAGTCCCTCTGCTACCTAGAGTTCTGTCAGAAGTTCCTCCAACGAATGTGTTCTTTTGTTCATATTGTAGTTTAGGTGGAACTGCTCAAAACTCTTGGGTGGTGTCTGGAGAATGATATCGACCTGGGTTTCCCCATCGATTTTAGCTCCAAGGACTCCCATCTAATTCAAATGAGCCATCATCTTGAGTACATGATCCCTCATGGGTGTTCCCTCAGCCATGGTGGTCGTCATCAAGTTCCTCATAGCCTCTTGCCTAGTAGCCCGATTCTGGTGTCCAAAGAGTTCGTTGAGATTGAGCATCATGTCATAAGCAGTAGCGAAAGCCTGATGCTGATGTTGCAGTACATTTGACATGGAAGCCAAAATGTAACACCGCGGCATCTCATCCACCTTTACCCACTTTTTATAACTCTCTTTCTCCTCTTCACTAGAATTATCACTAGGCTTAGTGGGACATATCTCAAAGAGTACAAATTTGTACTTCTCAGCAGTCAAGACAATAACCATGTTCCTTCAATCAATATAATTGGGACCAGTAAGTTTGTTTTCTTTTAAAATAACAGCAAGTGGGTTGAAAGTCATTTTGAAAAATCCTGAGAATCACAATGATCAAAACATTAGATTTTAAAATAATATTGATTCCTCAAACAATAATATTTTAAAATCACCAACACCTCAAAACATCGTGAATTTAGCATGCCACGATAGTATGGATGTATACTAATTCAAACATTTGTAAGAGAAGGTTTTACCCATTAATTTTATTATCTTGTCAACCTTACTTTTTGACAAATAAAATTAATAGTTGGTTTATCTTCGGCTATGCAAATAATAGCAGTGACTCTGATGGGGTGGATACTATTAATTGCATCTAATTGTGCGCCATTACTTGATACTAAGTTCATTATCTAGGATTGTGTCCCTTCTGATGGGGAAGATCACACACTCCTAAATAATTTCCTATAATCATCCAATGGAAGTTTGAACTAGTGATTCGCAAAACAAACTCAACCGAAGTGGAGGAAGGCACTCAGAGCCAACGCACACGTTTATTTGCATCACTTATCAAACTAATAATAGAGGCCACGAGACTCAAAGATTCTCTCTCCCACTTAGTTATTTAAAATGAGGAATTTTCAAGCATGCACAACAAACATATCAAAACGACAAGCAATAAATATGAAAATTCTAAATTTCCAACTATTATGGCTTTTGTAGATTCTGTCGTTCTCCAATACACCTCCAGTTGATCACGCCACCTCGTCTCCTCCTCCTTTAGCCGCACAAGCAAGAGTCTCGAGCCGAGAAAAAAACTTTTAATTTTAATTTACATCCATCGATCATATACTCCACGAAGGAGTGCACATAAAATCTAGATCGAAATAAATTAAAACAAGCAGCTAACATTTACCATATTTAATTACAATTAAATACAAAAGTCTCGTCAACCCCGAGGATTCAAATAATATATACAATCACACACAACATCATACACAATCACACATAGCTATAATAGTTGGATCTTATGACTGCAACCACAAAGTTAGCCTATTGCACATCCTACTATTATCCGGCATAAATCATATATGAAATGCATGAAAGTAACCGAATCCAAAACACACACAACCAGAAATCATGGCTCTGATACCAATTTATGGGTTTCCCATAACGAAACGGATTTCTCTCCATATCCCCGGATTAAAATTCTATTGATTAGAACAAATCCGAATGGAAAGAATACTTTCTGAATGACCTACTTCATCATCGTGCTATTCGATAGAGTTATCGCTTGAACAAACTTGTTGTTCAGGCAATCTAACTCCTTTTATCGATTAGCCATGGAATAGATGATGATTGGATCGTCGGTTCTTATATTTATCTTCAGGGTCCATGTAAATAAGCAATACAATTAATACAAGCATGAAAATAAAAGATTATACCTCTTGTTTTACCTCTTGATCTTCTATTGTATTCTTATCCTCTTCTTGGATGTCATGTGGGCGACAATCTTTAAAGAAACAAAGCCACCACCAAAAGCCCTTCTTCTTCTTTGCCTGCGCCGACCACCAAAGGAGGAAGAACTTCTTCACCTTGCGACGCCGGCCACCAAAGGAGAAGACCTCCCTTCTTCTTCACCTTGCGCCACCGGCCCTCCCCCTCACCCTCTCAAGCTTGCACCAACCAAGAGAAAAGAAGAGAAGCCCTCCTTGCTTCCTTGCGCCGCAACTCAAGAGGAGAGAAGAGAAGAGAAAAATTCTCTCCTTCTTCTTCTTTGTCGCCGGGCAACCCTAGGAAAGAGGGGGCAAACCAAGGCTTAGGTTTTTTTTGGTTCATGATGGCTTATGAGGTATATAGAGGCTATAATAGGGACCGTGAGGAGGAGTTGGATATGGTCTCCTAACGGATCCTCATCTCGACCCATTAATAATAACCCGCTCCACTAATGGGTTATTATTGAACTACCGCACCAACCCCATAATTAAATATGGGCTCCATGATAGTATGTGTACATAATCTCTCCGTGTTTAAGATATCACATGTCCATTAGTTAATTAAATTACTGACAATTTAATTAATTAATATCTAATTCCAAGAGTAGTACCACACATCCTTATTGTCATGTTGGACCAAGTTTACTTGCAGGATTTACATAATAATCTTTATGAGCTCCTCAAGGGGACATCATCATCCTAAAATATTTAGAACAAAATTTCCTTCTATAATCAACGACACACCATGTAAATAATATTATTTTCTAATTTACCGGGCCTATTGATTTAACAAATAAATCTCACCCATCGGAAAATTAAAGAAATAAATATTAAGTACATGTGCCCCTTATTATATCGGGATTAAGAGTATGTACATCATAATAACCGAGGTCTTGTTCGATTATATAGTCAGTATAAATCGAACAACCTCAAATCGGTCCTGCTCAATACACATAAAGTGTACTAGTGTAATTCTATTGTCAAAATAAACTAATACCAAATTACATTACAACCATTCCAATAGTTTGTCCAAATCTATCTCGGTTGTGAGCCACTACTTATACTTTACTAGGAACTGATAACATGATCTTATGTGTGGCACCACACACCATGTTATCTACAATGTAAAGTATTAGACAATTTGCACACATATAACAAATATAAAATGCAACCATGACCATTGTCATTCTTATTCTAAAATAGATATTCATACAAAAGTTAGGCTTATAGTATACATCCTAACAAAGTCAACTCGGGCGCCCCTATGCACTCGAGCACCAGGGCACCCTAGTTAATATAAGCACCCGAGAAGCCAAGGTTCCTCAAGAATTCACCATTCACGGTTGTTGCGACGTGGATAACCCTTGAGCCACGTGTCAGGCACCCCAAAGCACTTGGGCGCCTGTATAGGGCCATGTCAGCAATTGGATAAACTTCACTGGGGCTATAAATAGACCCTAGAGCTCAGTTCCTTTTCAGCAATTCATTGTACATGAATTCTATTCTACGTTTCTTTTCTACTCTCTGAGTTCTAGATCTGTAAAGAGTTTTCTTCGCTCAAGGAGTTAATTAGGAGTTTAAACGTTACATTGTCTTGGATTAGCAACCTTCCTAGTTGCAAACCAAGTAAATTGTCTGCCTCTTTTATTTTTGTTATAAATTCCTTTAATGTTATTATTTTTCTTGTTAAACTAATCTTTATATTTATTAGCAAAACAAAAGATTTGTTTATATTTTTCTAGGGCAATTCACCCCCCCCTTTCACTTACTGACCACACGATCCTTGACAAATGATATCATAGCAAGAAGGCTCCAGGAGGACTAACCGTCATCTGAAGCACATACAAAATGATTGGACTAGTTATCTACCGGCTAAAGTTCGAGGGGGAGTTCACTATTTAGAAGCGAAAAATATAGATATTTTTTAAAACTGACTTTGATTTATTACGAATCATGAAAAATAATTTTGAAGCTCCCAAAGACACCGACAATAAAGATAAAGACGAAAGCCTATGGATGAAAAAGAAGCAAGCGGATTTTGTAGGAAACGGGAAAATAGAATTTCATCTGCAAACCATACTTCTTGCGCAAGAAGTCAACTGAATCGGGACTTACCAATCAGCGAAGGAACTTGGGGAAAAGTTCCTAGAACTCCACGAAGCTACTTTTGAAACAAAGCTGGCAAAACATGATTTTCTCCGCAACCAACTCAGTAACATCTAAATGGAAGATGGAGAATTAGTTGCCTAGCTACTCACCAAAATCAAAGAGCTAAGTACCTTTGAACAATTATTTTTGACATTAGAACTTCATGAATCTCGGTTTGTAGGAATGAGTAAGATAGACAACATAGCCCGAAGCACGAGGAAGATCCAGCACGAGGAGGAATCTTCAGAAGATGAAGAGGACACAACATACATGGTAAGGAAATTGTCTTTTTTAAATCTAAAAAACATAATAAAGTGCAAGGTAAGAAATGATCCCCAAAGCAAAGGAAGATCCATTGTTACAATTGTGATAAAGAAGGCCACATCAAGGAGAATTGCCTAAGGCTAAAGGTGAATAAATCCAACAAGGTCGAACACAAGAACCTGAAAGTCACATGGGTCGAATCATCATCAGAGGTGTCTGACCTCATGGAACACGTCAGACTTGTGCTAATGGCCACCCACCAAGAAGAAGAAAGCATTGATAAAGGGGGAGTCACATCAGAAGATAGCAGTGATGAAGGGGAAGCCACATCAAAAGATAGCAGTGATGAAGGGGGAGCTTCGGACTTTGAAAATAGCATGGTAAGTGAGGTATATTTTCTACCTCCTGATCAACTTTATTCAAGATTAAGGCAATGATGAAGATTATATGCAAATTAGAAAATAAAAATTTAGAATTAAAAAAACAACTACATGCTAGATCGTGACCGGCAAGCTAGAGGGGGTGAATAGTGTTTCTTTCGATTTTCTTCCTACAAACGTTAGTGCGCAAGCAGAATAAACTAAAACTAAACCACAACAAGGAAGAAACACACCGATTTACATGGTTCGGAGATGATGCTCCTACTCCACAGCAGTCCGTAAGGTGGATGATCCCTAATCCTGTAACACCCCAAATTTGTCAATGTAAAATCATGACAATGTATGAAAATGGTTATAATGCAATGATATAAATTTCATGCAATCACATGCTATGAAATGTCATGAATACATGAAATATTATATTCATGAAATATTATTATCATGAAATATTAGCATGAGATATTATATTCATGAAATATTATTATCATGAAATATTAGCATGAAATATTATATTCATGAAATATTATTATCATGAAATATTAGCATGAAATATTATATTCATGAAATATTATTATCATGAAATATTATCATGAAATAGTATATGCATGAAATATTATTATCATGAAATATTATCATGAAATATTATATTCATGAAATATTATTATCATGAAATATTATCATGAAATATTAGATTCATGAAATATTATTAATAGTATGAAATTTCATGATGGGCTTGGCTTAATGGGCTTTGATATGGGTTAGTGCAAATTGTGATAAAAAGAAGAGCTAGAAAGGAGGAAGCAAGGATTGAACCTTGAACCTCCTAGTTGCTCTCACCATGTCATAACCAATGAACCAAGCAATATTTCATGTAGAAGGAAAAGGGAACATGCTTGTTAAAAGCTGGGGAAGTGAAGAGACATGTCTTTTCATGAGAAAAGTATAAATAAGGGAAGTTGGAATAACTTCCTCTTCTTCTCTTCTTCTTCTTCCTTCTCCACCGAAACCACCTTCATCCTCTTCTCTTCTTCCATTTTTCGAAAACCTCATTCAAGGGTTCTAACCCTAGGGCAATTGCAAGGAGGGAAGCCAAGTGTCTTTGCCTTCTACCAAGACCAAGGAGTCTTAGAGGAAAATTTGAAGAAAAAGGCTTTCACATACCCTTCAAGTGTAGGGTACCCTACGATTTAAAGAAGATTAAATTCCAGCGCTAGGATGTAAGTATCCTCTCGCCTGCAGTATAATGGTTTGTGCATGATTTCCTTGTGTTCTTGTTTGGAAAATGGGAGTTCTCCCTTATAAGACTTTCGGCCACCACCATGAAGTAGGGCTTGGTTACTTCTTATTGCATGAGGAGATTCCTAGAAACTTAGGGTATACATGGGGATGGATTTTTCTTCATGGTGTCAAGAACAAAACCTAGGTTTGTCCTTGTATAGGTTTCGGCCACTTCCTAAAGGAGGGGTGTGGCAACTTTTCAATACATGAAATAACCCTTAAGACTTAGGGTATACTCATATGTGATGTTTCCAAATTTTTGGAAGGACAAAATTAGGGTTTGGTACCCTACAAAGTTTCGGCCAACTCCTTGTAATTTAGGGTTAGTGGATGCTAACCCCACTTGAGGCTTAAACCATGGTTCAATTGTTAGCATGAAGTGTACTTGAGGTGTTTGTAGAAATGCTTGAATGAATGCTTGATTGGAAAACCAAATCCCTCACTTGCAACTTTCGGCCCCAACATGGAACCCTAGCTTAGGGAAGGTCAATTACCTCTAATGTAGGCCATGTTAATAGAATTCATGATAGGGATATATACGTGATGAAGGTATGCTTTAATTGGATGAAAAAAAAAAGGAAATTCCCTTACATGTGACTTTCGGCCAACCCTAGCCCTAGGGTTGGGAAGTACTTAATGAAATCACGAAGCATGCTATTAATTATATGATATGTGTATAATGTATGTGACCTATCTTGTTAGGTATAAAAGCATGCCTTATAGCCCATGGGGCACTCTTATGACATGAGCATGATGTGGATGAGATGTGGTTGATAATATGCTTAAAAAAAAAAGGATACTCTATTGAAACGGGGATCAAGAGCACCCGAATGCGTGGTGTGTCCCTAGGGGATCAAGAGCACCCGAATGTGTGGTGTGTCCCTTTGAGAAGTGATTAAGAGTACCCTTAGGCATATACATATATGAGTAATTGCATGATAAATTACTTTACTTTGAAAGTTGTGTACCCGACTCGGAAGGGGGTCGTTAAACAAATCCAATGTGCATGTTAACTGAAGGTCATGGCATTGGTAGGACGGAAGGGTCCTGCTCTAATTAGATTGGTGGCTCGCTACCCCAATTTATTAGGGAACGCGCATGATGTGGTACTACAACTGGGCCCTAGAGGATGATATGTATTTTTAAGTACTTACCTTTATGGAACTTTTTGAAAAGCATATTTTTCCCATTATATGATGATCTTGTTCTGTAAGTACTTAGAAATATTTGATGTGATGCTTATGATGCTTTGATGAGATGCTTAAGATGCTTATAATCTTGTTCTATCTTGATTACTGAGTACATGATATGATGTATCGATATGGTTTTGCGAGTAGGCCCGGATTCTTACTAAGCATGTTTTGCTTACTAGTTCATGTTGTTTCTTATGCTGCAGATGGCGGTAAGAAATACTCGAACTAAGGAAGAGGCAGAGGGAAGGCTAGAGGATGTGTGTGGTGATGGCTCGGGAAAGGACGAAAGATTCTATCTACCTTGTTTTTGTCTAGAATCTAAACTGCTTCCAATGAAAGATTGAAATTGTATTGCTATACTCTGAATGCGTGATGATCATGACTACTCTACTGTGATTAAGTTAGGGATATGGAACCTATGTCATGCTAGATAATACTATCATTAATGTTTAAATTTTGTAGTATGCATGCTAAGTAAAATGCTAGATATTTACTAGTTTCTGTTTCTTATGAATGCCTCTTTTGCATGTATCTAAGACTAGATAACTCTTGCTATATTCTTACTTGAGATTCCATGCTATAGTGTGTTAAATGATCTTCCTATTAGGTTGTAAATGCATGTAGATATAAAAGAAACGAAAAACCTTGCTTGGTAAATTAGTCTTCAATAAGCATGCTTACTACATTTCTTGTATTGTAACTGTTTTGTTTAGATATACATGCCAAGATAATATAATGATATGTAAGTATGGACCCGTAACCCCGCCTTTAGGGTAGATATAAGGTCGGGCGTTACAAATCCTTCGGTGGATAATTCCTCGGAGCACCTCCAGCTAGATCTCGTAGCTCCTTATGGGTGGAGAAACCTCACCACAACTTCTGGACATTACCTGAGCACAACAGGCTACTAACAAGCTCTAACTAAGCAAGTTTCGCTAAGGAAGAAAGGCCTTAAACATGTTCCCTTAAATAGAGCTCGAGGCTGATATGGCCGCTACTAGTCGACTGCCCCAGGGGCAGTCAACTAGTCCCACTCAGATTCGAACGTTGCAAGCCCAACGATTGAATCTCCAGCCATCACCAGTCGACTGCCCCAGGGGCAGTCGATTGGTCCTTCCCTAAGCCTAGGGTTACCCTTCCCGAGTACATTTCTCTCCACACTCGAACCCTCCCGGCTTAGTTCCCGAGTACAAACACTCACACTCGGACCCTCACGACCTGGTTAACTCTTCAATCAACAGTCTCGATCTGTTGCCTTCATGCCCTCTTCATCTTCAGCTCTCATCCCTCAGATGTGCACGCAAGCTCTTGGCCTGCCTCCATGTCATCCTTCACACATGTCTCAAAGTTCGCGCCCCTCGCTCATCATTTCTGCTCCAGTAGCCTCGATCTATCGCCTTCAAGCCCTCTTCGAATTTGATCCTCGTCCCTCGGATACGCACACAAGCCCGCGGCTTGCCTCCATGCTATCCTTCACATACGCCTCGAAGTCCGCTTCCCTCGGCTCATCGTACCTGCTTTGTCCTTGGTCCCTCGGATGCACACGCAAACCAACGGCTTGCCTCCATGCCACCCTTCACCCGAAGACATCCAACCAAGTCTATGTGTACCTGCAAACTTGCACACTCACATACACATATTAGACCAACAACAAACTTTAACTTAATCATATTGATACATACATCAAAACTCATGATCCTCCAGATCATACTTGGGTCGATTGTCCCAACAATCTCCCCCTTTTTGATATGTGGCAATATGTTTAAGTTAGGTAAACAAAAATAACAAGCAATAGCAATTGAAAATTAAAAGCATAGAAACAAGAGGCAACCTCTCCCTTAACCTATGCCCTCTCCCAATTTTCAATTCTCATAACCCACAACACCAAGTTATGTTCTACCCAACTTAACACCATATGTTTTCTCACGTCAAGTTAAATCTAACTTAACACCACAAGTTCTCCCCCTTTTACACTATTAAAAAGATTGCCCCAAGCAATCCTAATCCCTAATGTCAAAAAGAACTCAACTTATTTCTGAAAAACCCCTCAGAAATCAACATTTAGCTACATCAGTCGACTGCCCCTGTGGAATTCGCAAATCCACAGAAACATCAGTCGACTGCCCCCAGGGGCAGTTGACTGATATAGGTCATTCTTAATTTCCAGCCCAAATTCAGTAATCCCTAGAAAATTCTATAAAATTCAGAAAATGTAAAAATTTATAAGCATATTTGTTAGGATATAACCTACTCTAGAAAAATATGATTTCGTGAAAAATACCAAATACGCTTGACTTTTGGTACAAACTCCAATTTCCTCAAAAAGTAACCTTTGTATCAATTTTCAAGCCTTCATTGGATTCTATGTGTTTACCAAGACTATCCTCTACCATTTCAAACCTAGAAATGTTTCCAAACCCTCCATTTCTTTATATATTCTCAATATGATAAGACTTCCCCCCTTTTATCTCTAACCTTTAGACATATACATATATACCTCTTCCTTTGTACCCATAATAGCAATATTATAGCATTCAAAAACAAATAATAAATTGCAACCATTATAAGCAATATCATGCCATAAATTAAAATTTCATAGAGCATTATGAAAGAATAGATCCAACCATTAATACAAACATCAAACTAATGCATAAAGGAAGTCACAAGGCTCGTGGCCCCGAAGTCATCAAACATTTCATAACCAAACTAAGTGTTTGAGAATATACAATCCAAGCAAAATACTCTCAACACTAAAACCATCAAATCAACTGAAACTACTCGTCATCGCCTGGAGGAGGAGGAGGAGGAGGATGGGCCTGATACATCAGGTTCCAGCTCTGCATCATTGTATACATCTCATCCTGCTACCACTGGAACCCCTGACAAAACTGAGTGAGGTCATGAACCTCCTCCTGAATAGCAATTTGTGTCTGCTGAAAGCCCATCTGCTGCTGTTGAAAATCGTGGAAGTCCTCACAGAGGCCATAAACCTCTACCTCCAGCCTGGAGAACTGCTCCTGTGTAACTCCTCCAGCGGACTTCTCATCAGAACTAAAAGAATCAGAACGCTGCTTCCAAACTATCTCCCCCTGTCGGAACTCAATCCCTGCCAAGGACAACTGTCGTGCACTAGACCGGAAAAACTCGGTTAGGACATGACAAAAGGGCATGTAGATCTTACCATTGACACTATGTGAAAAGTGAATAATGGATGCAAAGACATGTAGGGTGACATCAATATCTAACCGTCTCTCCAGTGCATACATCATTACCAAATGAGGAAGTCGAATCATGGACCTCCCCTTGGTAACAATTGGCAAAATGCAATCTAATACAACTTTATACAACACGTTACTGGCTGGACTCATACGCTTAGCCTCAAAAAGGTGCTCTGTAGAAACTCGACATCTCTCAAAATAATGCATATGAATCAGGTCCAGAGTCACACCAGGAAAGGTAAAAGGGTCGATAATTTTTGGAAAATAAGTAAATACATTGATGGAGACCCTACACCCTAGAAATGATCCTAAGATTGCAAGTGTAAAGGGAATAGACACTCCTACCACTAGGGACTCATAAATCCAATTATCCGAATCAATGCATGTAAGGTTTGCATAGAACTCTTTACACATGTCAAGATTGGCATCATGCTGACAATAAACCAATTGTTCTAGACCGAAGTAGGTAATCAATTTAGAATTATGAGGAGCATGTTGGATCGAAGAAAACGATAGAGGGGGGGTGAATATCGTTATAAAATTTTTCGGACAGTTAAAGAATATACGCAGCGGAAAAAGATATAACACACCAGAACACAAGTCGGTTTTACTTGGTTCGGAGTTGCGGTCGGCTTCTACTCCAAGGCCCATGGTCCTTGACCGTTTACTTTGGGAAATTCTATAATCGCAATAAGAGATTTACAAATTAAGTACAGAAGTAGATCAGAAAACTAAAATTACAACACTTTTCGTTACCGACGCCTGAGGTGGATCGAATTTCGGAGCAGAGGGTCGTCATCGGCGCTGGAATCTCGAAGTCAGAGTTTGCCGGAGCATAGCGCTTGAACTAAAATGTTTTGAGCATTGAGAGCAAGTGATGTCGAAGCCTTGGGGGTGCACCTCCTTTTATAGTGCTCATACGGGCGCCTGTGACGATGGGGGCGCCTAACACGTGGCCTTCCCTGCACGAACCCTTATCCACAGGCTCGGTCAGCGCTTATCCATCTCCACTTGGGCGCCTGAGCTGATGGGGTGCCCGTGACCTCACGGGCGCCTGATCTGCTTTGGTCTAGAGGCTTCGCAGCTGTGTTCTGTAATTTGCCTTCACACTGGGGCGCCCGTATCCATACGGGCTCCTGAGTCCATCCGGGCGCCTAGCCCCAGTGAGACACCTCACTTGCAGATGACCAGTCCTTCGATCCTGCAACTCAGGTTAGTTCCAAACACAACAAACAAATGTGTTAACCATTAGTTACAGGCGTAGCTGTCTTGGTTCTGACTTTGGGTCTCCTAAATAAAACCCTAGGTCGAACCGATGCCTACTGTTCCCTCGACGGGGAACGCGTCCTCACCTACTCCTCTCAGGAGAGTTTACCTTTTGCCAACCGGCTCCTTTGGTTGGACTTTTCCCCAATCCACCTGACCAGGTCTTCGTGCCCAACTTCCGATCAGGTCTTCTTGCCCAACTTCCAGTCAGGTCTTCGGTGCCCAGCCCCTTGCCAGGACTTCTTGCCCAGTCCTCGACCAGGACTTCTTTGCCCAACTTCCGGTCAGGTCTTCTTGCCCAGTCCTTGACCAGGACTTCTTTGCCCAGCCCTTTGTCAGGACTTCTTGCCTAGTGTACCTAGGACTTTTCTTGCACACTCAATAAACATGTTAGATCACAATAATACCTTAACTTCTAAACCTTTGCCATTATCAAAGCCCAGGTTTGACTTAGGTGCTGCCTGCACCAACAATCTCCCCCTTTTTGATTTATGGCAACACGGTTCAAAAAGTTAAGTTAAAAGAGCAATGTAAAAGATATGTAATTTCCACCCCTGAAAAAATTCTCCCCCTGAGATTTTCAAAAATAAGTGGGGTTTTGAAAACACTTCTAAGTCCTTGACTATTCTTAGAGAAATTCAAAAGATATTTTCCCAAGGATTTTCCAGGTTTTCAACATTTAGAAAATTTTTAAAAGAGATTTTCAAGCTAGATATTTAGAAAAATTTTCCAACCAGACTTTAAGTTGAACACTTAAAAAGATCTCAAAAACCTTTTAAGTTTTCCATACTTAGAAAATTTTAAAAGATTTAAGTTAAAAGCACTTAGAAAATTTTCCAAAACACATTTGAGTTTAAGCACTTAAAAAATTTTCAAAATATTTTTGAGATAAGCACTTAGAAAATTTTCAAAAGATTTAAGTTAAGCACTTAGAAAATTTTCAAAATAAATTTGAGATAAGCACTTAGAAAATTTTAAAATAATTTTAAGTTAAGCACTTAGAAAATTTTCAAATCAATTTTAAGTTTAAACACTTTTAGAAAATTTTCCATTATAGACATGCTTTAGATTTGAAAACAAGTATTTTCGTTACTTCACTTTTTGAAAAAGGAGATAAAAAGTTTTTTTTTGAAAAATTAAAAAAAAAACCTTCTTTTCTCTCCTTTCCTTTCTCTCCCCCTTTTCCATATATCAAAAAAAATTATTATAGCAAAAAATAGAGTAAAGAAAGTAAAGTGATGTATTGAACCAATTCTAAGCATAAACTGGACCAAATCAATTTAAATTCTTCTTTTCCAGGTCCTGTCTAACCCAGTTAGGTACTTATTAACTGTTATAAACAATAGCTTTCACTAGGGTTAGTCAAATTAAGTGATCTGATCAAGTTAGATTTTCTAAGCTTGACACTTAACCTGATTACTGTTCAATTGGTATTTATTGCCCCAATTACTGCAGATGTACTGACTTAAGGCATCTTGAATCAAGGCATAGACCTAAGCATCTCAACTCAGTCTAGGTTGTCAATCAAAAGTACCCTAAGGTGCTTCTGAGATGTTGGCTTCTAGATCTATAGGTGCATGCAGTTGTAGGGTTAGGGCCTAAGCTAAGTCCATTTGCGAAAAAGCCCTAATTTTGAAGGGGGTAAGTTTTGAAAAAAAACTACGTCGGAAAATCATTTTAAATTTCAATACAAAAATGATTTTTTAAACATATTAAATAACAGATAAGAAATAAAATAGTTTTTGAAAAAACACATGTAGAGCAATCCTATTCTACTATGCATAACTCTAACTAGCTTCTTAGTGAACTAAACTTAGACTCAGGTAAGGGTTTGGTGAAGATATCAGCTAAGTTTGACTTTGAGTCTACATGCTTAAGGACTATTTCAACCCTGGCTACATGATCCCTTACGAAATGATATTTAACCTCTATATGTTTTGTTCTAGAATGTTGGATTGGGTTCTTAATTAGATTGATTGAACTTATGTTATCAATGTAGACCTGGGTTTGGGTGTAATCAAGCTGGAAGTCCTTAAGAGTGTGCATCATCCATAAGAGTTGTGCTACACACTCTCCTAAAGCAACATATTCTGCTTCGGTTGTAGATAGAGCTACGCAGTGTTGCTTTCTACTGCACCAACTGACTGAACTATTTCCTAAAAGTTGGCAGCTTCCACTTGTACGCTTTCTATCCAGTTTACATCCAGCATAGTCAGAATCAGAGTATCCTGACAAGTCAAAGGTTGAGGTCCTAGGATACCAAATCCCTACATTTAGGGTGCCCTTAATGTATCTAAGTATTCTTTTTAGTGCTGCTAAGTGCGTTTCCTTAGCACAGATTTGGTATCTGGCACACATTCCTACAGAGAATAGGATATCAAGTCTGCTAGTTGTAAGGTAAAGTAGACTTCCAATCATGCTTCGATATAGCTTAAGATCTACAGGTTTACCTTCAGGGTCACTATCAATTTTTACATTTGTGGTCATTGGGGTACTTATGCTCTTAGAGTTATCCATTTTAAATTTCTTTATTAACTCCTTAGCATATTTGGATTGGTGAACATAATTTCCATCTCTAGTTGCTTAATTTGTAGTCCTAAAAAAAAGTTGAGCTCACCAACTAAGCTCATTTCGAATTCATTTTCCATTATTTTTACAAATTCTTTTAAAAAGTTTGAGTTGGTGGATCCGAAAATTATGTCGTCAACATAGATTTGGGCAATGAAAATGTCTTTTTCTAAGGTTTTAACAAAAAGAGTTGAGTCAATTTGTCCTTGGTTAAATTCCTTAGAAATAAGGTAAGTTGATAGGCGTTCATACCATGCCCTAGGTGCTTGTTTTAGTCCATAAAGTGCCTTATTAAGTTTGAAAACGTAGTCAGGTTTTTCTAGGTCCTCAAAGCCGGGGGTTGTCCTACATAGGCTTCTTCTTTGATGAACCCATTTAGAAAGGCTGACTTAACGTCCATTTGGTAATGTTTGAATCCTTTATGGGCTGCAAAGGCTAACAGCATTCTAATAAACTCAAGTCTGACTACGGGGCATAGGTTTCGTCATAGTCTAACCCTTCGACTTGACTGAACCCTTTAGCTACTAAGCGGGCTTTGTTTCAGACTATTTCCCCTGGTCATTTAGTTTGTTCCTAAATACCCACTTAGTATCTATGATAGACTTGCCCTCAGGTTTAGGTACTAGCTCCCAAACTTGGTTTCTCTCAAATTGGGCTAATTCCTCTTGCATCGCTATGATCCAATCAGGATCAGGTAGGACTTCCTCTATAGTCTTAGGTTCAATTTTCGAAATTAGTGCGATCTGACAAGACTTCTATAGAAAGACCTAGTTCTGACTCCTAAGGTTGGATCACCCATAATTTGATCAGTAGGGTACTGAGTATGGGTTTCTTGGTTCTTCTAGAACTTGGTTCAGCCTCAGTCCGGTTGGACGGTTTGATTCAATTTTTGTTCAATTATTTGGGTTGGTTCAATTATTGGTTCAGTTGATGCAGCAGTTGGTTCAAGAGTCAGTTCATTTAGAGGTTCAACTAGTGGTTCAACTGATGATTCAATAAGTGGCTCGTTTTCCTCTTAATCAATATTTGATGGGTTTAGGTTTTGATTATCAGATTTTGGATTAGTTTCCTCATCAAAGATTAAATTTGTTGTTTCTTTAATTTTATTAGTTTGTTTATTGTAGACCCTATAGGCCCTACTTGTTGTTGAATATCCTAAGAATATTCCTGGAGTTAACATAGACTGAAATTTACCTAGGTAGTCCTTGGTGTTTAGGATATGTACTTTGCATCCGAAGACCCTTAGGTAATGTAAGTTTGGCAGTCTATGGTAATACAGCTCATATGGAGTTTTATTATATCTTTTGTTGATTAGGACCCTATTTTGGATATAGCAAGCCGTACTTATTGTTTCTGCCCAAAATTGGTTAGCTAGGTTGAATTCATTGAGTATGGTCCTAGCGGCTTCCTATAGAGTTCTATTCTTCCTTTCTACTATCCCATTTTGCTGGGGGGTTCTAGGACACGAAAATTCATGAATATACCCGTTTATTCTATAAAATTCCTCAAACCTTTGATTCTCAAACTCTCCCCCGTGATCACTCCTAAGTCTTTTGATTTTGGTATCATTTTGATTTTCAATTATCTTGCATAAGTCAATAAACAGGTTTAGGGTTTCATCCTTAGTTTTTAGGAACCTAACCCAAGTAAACCTAGAGTAATCATCGATAATGACTAAGCAGTACCAGTTTCCGCTTAGTGACTTGGCTCCATGTGAATCAAATAGGTCAAGGTGCAAGAGCTCAAGTGTGGTTTGAGTTAGGTCTGATTGAATTGACTTGTGATTGGACTTGGTTTGTTTACCTTGGTTGCATGAATTACATATTGTGTTTTCATAGTTCTTAATTTTTGGTACTCCTTTAATTAGACCAAGTTGGGTGATTTTTGAAATTAGTCTAACATTAGTGTGACCTAATCTCCTATGCCAGAGGTTGGATTCTTCTAACTGAGTTAAGAGACATTTAGGTACTAAGGGTAGATTGATAGTATAAACATTATTTTTCCTAGTTCCCTTAAGCATGACTTCTAAGTCTTGAAGGTTTCTAATTAGGCAGTCAGAATTGGTAAAGGTAACTACATAGCCAGTATCACATAATTAATTTATACTAAGCAAATTAAATTTGAAGTTCTCAACCAAGAGTACCTTTTTAATCACAAAATCGGATTTGAGTTCAATGTTACCTGACTCAATGACTTTGAGTGTAGCATTATTGTCAAATGCTACTAAGCCTAGGTTCTTGAACTTGAGTTTGGTGAATTTCAATTTGTCCCCAGTCATGTGTCTGGAGCATCCGCTATCCAACATCCATTGGTCCAAATCTTTATGTTCCTACACATAAAGTATTTATTCATTTGGATCCAATTATAATTAAGGATAGCTTAAATTGATTTTCACAACATAACCTGTCTCACCCAATCTAGAGTTATCAATCACGTTGACCTTATGGGGTTTGTGAGACAGTTTTTAATAGAGATGAAGATTTTAATTTGAAAAACATGATTAAATTTTGAAAGGTTAAATTAATTTTAAAAACAATTAAGTTTTAAGTTTATTTTGAAAAGTGGTTGAATATAAGATTAATTGAAATTTGTGTTAGATTCAAATCTGACAATAGTAAAGTGAATTTGATTTTCAATAATCGGCTTCCAGGTCTTGGCGAAGCACTAGGCCTTCTTTGGTCGTAGCCTTATTTGGTCATCAACCCTTTCCTTGACAAAGTCTTTTATTGAAAATTCATCTTCAAGTTACTCCTTGAAAGATTTTGGTCTAACTAGTTTAGGTCTTGGATCGGTAGCTTCGGCTAGTTCCGCCAAAATGGCTTCCCTAACGTACTATCATCTCACCTCCACCCAATACTATGTTGTTCAAATTTCAATTAAGTCGTTTCAGTTCTTAGTCTAATAAGTCCTAGGTCTAAACATAATAATTTGCAGAAATAAATAAACAATCAAGCATGCAATTAAAATTAAGGAATTAAGCAAAAAAAATTATCTATTTATGAAAATTATTTTTATATTGGCTCCCCCTGGACTAAAGCCACGATAATGATTAGGCAAGATGTGAATCTTGTCCTTGGGGATCCAATACTGGTTTGGTCCAGCTTGGTTGTTCAAGCAAAGCTTGGGGACCCATGCTTGAACTTTGGCTCTAGGTTGGTTCAATACAGCATAATATGACCGTTGTCTCGACTTGGTTCGATACCCTAATCCAGATCGATTAAGAACGGACTTCTGTTTTCCAAGGATCATGTCAAGACCCTTGGAACCCGAAGTGAATCGTTCTAAAGCTTCCCTTAGCTCCTTGACTTGAGTTTTCAAGGAGGAGTTCTCTTTCTCAAGCTTTTCAACTTGAATAGAGGTTCCTTTCTTGAACCTTCTCGGTCAAGAATCTAGAGTCAGCTTCCTCTTTCAGGAGTTTTACTTCCTGTCAGAGGGACTCGACTCGGATTTTGGCTTTCGCCAAGTTACGAGATAAGTAAGCTATTAATTTCGATAATTCAATTTCGGAATAACCTCTTACCGTTATTTGGCCATTTTCCGATATTGTGAGCCTTCCGTCGTCTGGCTCCGATTCCGATCTGGTGTCGATATCTTCCGAAGCGGTTAAGGCGAGAAGATTTGACTGTGGGGCCTCTTCTTCTTCTTCGGAGGAAGATTCGTCCCACATGGCTTGAAGAGCCTTCTTCCTTCTAGTTTTCTTGGCTTCCTTTAGATTGGGGCACTCCGATTTGTAGTGTCCCTTCTTGTTGCATTCGTAGCAAGTAACATTCGGTTTGGTCTTTGAAGTTGAAGGTTTAGCTGGATCTTCCTTTCGTCGGCTTGCTTTCCTTCTATTGGTTTGATGCTTTAGCTCCTTGTACTAGTCCCGAGCTAGCCGAACCAGCTTGGGTCGATCCCCTTCACTATCTTATGAGTCTGAGTCTGAGTTAGACTCGGGTGCAAGTTGAGGCTTTTTCTTGGCTACCTTTCCTTGGGGTTTACCTACAAGAAAAGCAATACCTTTCTCGGCCATCGTGCAGTTAGTCTGTTCATGTAATTCTAATTCTGAAAATTGTTCATCTAATTTAATTTTTGAAAGATCCCTAGAAACCTTATAAGCATCTACCATAGATACCCACAGAGTATTTCTTGGGAATGCATTTAAGGTATACCTGATTAGGTCACAGTTCTCTACCTTGTGATGGATTGTGTGTAAGTCGTTCATCAGTTCCTGGATTCTGGCGTGGAGCTGTGCTGCTGATTCGCCCTCATTCATCTTTATCGTGTAGAGTCTTTTCAGCAACAGATCCCTTTTGCTTATTCTGGTGTCGGAGGTACCTTCGTGCAGTTCAATCAGTTTGCTCCAAAGTTCTTTGGCGTTGTTGAAGAGACCCACTCGGTTCAGCTCTTTCTTGGTTAATCCGCATTGCAACGTCTGAGTTGCCTTAGCATCAGCCTCGATCTTTTTCTTCAGAGAGGCGTCCCATTCAGAGTAGTGTTGTGCCACTCCTTCTGCGTTCTTGGGGATTTTGAGGCCAGATTGGATAATTATCCACATATCCACCTGAGTTTTCAGGTAGACTTCCATCCGGCTTTTCCAGTAGGAAAAATCTTCTCCACTGAAGAGCGGTGGTCTGGCTGTACTGAAACCCTCTTGCATGGCCATAATAATTTCTGAAAAAAATAAGAAAAGCAGAAAAAACTTGTCCCAAGACTTGGTCTTGGATTAGTAGTGTGGAAGAAAAATTAATAGAGAAGAAAAGCGATCGAGTGGTGTTGCACCAACCTCGATTAACGAGAAAAATTTGAAAAAGAAATTAAAAAAAAATTGTAAAATCCGAAAAAAAAAACTCTCAAATTGGTGGTTGCACCAAATTTGAGCTACCCGCTCTGATAACACTTGTTGGATCGAAGAAAACGATAGAGGGGGGGTGAATATCGTTATAAAATTTTTCGGACAGTTAAAGAATATACGCAGTGGAAAAAGATACAACACACGAGAACACAAGTCGGTTTTACTTGGTTCGGAGTCGCGGTCGGCTCCTACTCCAAGGCTCACGGTCCTTAACCGTTTACTTTGGGCAATTCTATAATCACAATAAGAGATTTACAAATTAAGTACAGAAGTAGATCAGAAAATTAAAATTGCAACACTTTTCATTACCGACGCCCGAGATGGATCGAATTTCGGAGCAGAGGGTCGTCGTCGGCGCTGGAATCTCGAAGTCGGAGATTGCCGAAGCGTAGCGCTTGAACGAAAAGGTTTGGAGCGTTGAGAGCAAGTGATGTCGAAGCCTTGGGGATGTGTGTGCATATCCTCATGTAATTGACGATGGGCTCAGACTACATAGGAGCCGATGATCACCAGCATGCAACAATGCAAGGATGGTGCTTGACACGAACACGTACAACACCCACCAAAACCCTCATCTATCACCTCAGTGTACTATGTATAGGCCTGAATCTTATAACATGGAATACAAGTAACCTACTAGGTATACTGACAAAATAACCAATGATCCATCAATGTCTAATGCGAGGGAACATATCACTACATCTATGCACATATATATACACATAACAACTATTGAGACTGTATGAAGCTAAAAGGGAGATAACCGCAAGGATAAGCAACCGATATCAAGTGCAGGTATACTAAGGCAGATATAACATATAAACTTACTGTTATCTATAACAAACCATGTATAACTATATGACAATATCTAAAAAAGATAAGTCAAAGGTACCTGCCTCAAAAGAGATGCTCGTATCAGAAAAGAATCTCCCGTCCGATAGTCAGCAAGGATAAACCTAAGCAATGCCCTATATCAAAGGCATAATATTTAGCTACAATAATATATAATCTATAGCTAAACGAGTTATCTCAATTAATTAGGATCGCCCTAATTATCCTGTTTCATTTAATTAATCACAATTAAATGAGTAACCCATAATTATCCCGTGGTGCTCAGATAAAATTCATGTTAGGCTTGCGAATTCAAATTTATCAAGTTTAAATTATTAAGTTTAATCTCAAATTAAACATAAGGAACCAACATGAATACTAATCCCAACCACGCCAAATCGCAAAGTAAAGCTCACTAGGGTATAACCCAGTCCATGCAATTCACGTAACACTTTCTACACAAAAATCAAAACTAAGGATAAGCCTAAAGCTCACCACAATTTTAAAACCCCCACTAAGGGGTAGCTCCTAAGGAAACTCATCGCAATGAAATACTGATCTATAAAACAATTAGCTACAAAGTAAACTCTTACAAATTAAATCCCAATCCAACTCTCCCATATCAAGCGTGCGACCAAGCTTGGGTCAAACACCGATTATAATCCTACTGCCAACTCCATCAAAACATATCAGACAATTTCCAAAACTCACAGTAATGATAATATCCAAACATCACAGATCAATAATCACCAAAAACCCAAATCTAAACCGACTTTAACAATAGGGAAAACCCTTAGTCATTCAAACTGCGTGCATAGGAGAAGGAGAAAATAACTCAATCAAAGGAAATCATCACCTGCTCAGAAAGTCCAACTCACAACATGGTACCATCACCAAGATCAGTAGCTATCCCAAGGACACAAGACATTCAATTAGAAACGCTATAGAACACCTTAATTTGAAATGATTCAAAATCTGATCCAAATAGAACAACAAGAATTAATCTAATCAAAAATCAACTCAAGCTCCACAAGGACAGTTTCATGAGAATACAGCTCACACAAATCAAAAACCAACAGAGCTCATCCACGGAATCTAATTGCTTGCCTCCCAAATATTTACTCTACACAAATTCCTTCCAATAGAAGATCACAAACCAAATTCCAACCGAAGACCATCTTGATCCTACACACCGATCAGAAATAACCAATCCACTCAAATTCCACAGCAGTTCATGATTCAACACAGATTCGACATCAAAACAGCTTCATCATCCAAATAAATTCACAGAACCAGAATTCAAAACCAAAACAACAAGATTACACCTAATGCCAAGACCACCCTCACAGCGTAAACTCGATCCAAAGAGGACAAGGACGATAATCTAAAGCATCGAGAGCTTACCTTTTCCGTTGCAACCCGCTGAGGAGTTGAAGACCAACATCTAATGGAGTATACGGAGTGATCCCTTGGCACCGACGCGAGCACAGGGAGAGGATCGAGCCCATGGTCGAGGAGTTCGTCCGCGGCTAGGGCACACAAAGGAGAGAAAACAATGGGGCACTCGGCTGCGGGCGAGAGTCCGCGGAGGAGAGAAGAGAAGGAGTCGGAGGAAGAGGAGGTGATCGCTCTAGGGAGGCTGCGCTCGAGAAGGTTTCGCGTTGGGGGCTAGGGCTGCAGGTGAAGGAGTCACGAGAAGGGAAGAAGAGAGTCGGGCAACTATGGTTAGGGCACGCGAGAAGAAAAGGGAGATGCCAAGTTATAAAAGAGTGGATCTTTTGCAAAAAGGTCCCTCAACTTTTTGAAATTCAACTCTACCTTTAGGGTAATGGTTTTAACTATTTAACCCTCCACTATATTTTAATCCACCTCCATAAATCTCTAGGGTTAGATTATTTACCCTTTCAAAATTTAAGAGTTTACCCGTAAACCCTTGATATGTTTTAAGTTTTTGCAATAAAACCCCTTGGCTCCTCTCGTAGGGCCGAAAATCCTAGACTCTATCCGGAAAAATCCCGAAAAATTTTTTGGTCCAGATTTTTGAATTGTCGTATTTTACATTCTCCCCCACTAATAAAAATTTGGTCCCCAAATTTCATCATTCCTTATATGGCACACATTAGCTGCTAAACATGTCTGTACTTATCACGAGTAACCACTTCGGTTGATACACTAAAGTTACACTGATACAAAGCAACTGGAGCTATCAATCCAGAGGTTATCATCCGATAACCAGACACACCCGGTCAATCATTCAATTATCACACCTATCCAGGGCACTCAATGCTAAGATCACTGGCACCCAATCTGTACTTCGATCCTCAAACGTAAAATGTTCAAATTCATGAATATCACCCAAGTATCCTCAAGTCAATAACGTCCTCCCAAGCATCACAAGTCATATATATGTGTGTGTGTGTGTGTGTATATATATATGTGTGTGTGTGTGTGTGTGTGTGTGTGTGTGTGTGTGTGTGTGTGTGTGTGTGTGTCCTCCAATCGACCATAAGAAGATAACATATAATTTAAAGATTCCGCAAATATGTCGTACCATATGCTGCTATCAATAACAGACTTTGTAAATATCAACCACCGAAAGATCATTTATCCACCCAATGATCCATCAAAAGCTACAAATCTGATAGGTCCATGTCCACTACTAGAATCCTCAAAATACCACATAATATAGAAATTCGTCAATCTCAATCCACCTCTCAACTCCATCGAGAAAGTCCATAGTGACATCAACCTTATCATCCCGTGAACTAATAGGTCCACGATAGGGTATTATAACTGAACCAGTGGACATCTTTGATCTCCTGATTAATGTCCAATATCTCACCGGAAGATAAGGATACAACTAACTCCACATCCTCCGCACCCTAGCGGGTCGTACATCCCGATGCACCATCGGGATAATTCAATCATATACACCTAATCTATGAGTCAAAATCCCTCATAGAATAGCGTAGCAACTAGCGAGTCACACCGACCGTCGCCTCGTAATCTAATACAGTTTAATTCCTCCACTCCATAGTCAAAACCCTCTGAGGTCCTACTCCATAACAAGGAGATAGAGATGTGCAATCTCTCAGGAGTATCTCAACATACTCATGAAGCAATTCTTTTATTTTCCCATAGGTCATCCTCGATATCATCTAACCAGAGGTGACCTAATCTTGTAAGTGATTTGCCTCCGTGCAAATCATAAGTCCGTAGATACCTTCTTGGTTATTCAGACCAAGTACCAACGGTGACCCATAAGTGTCAAACAACTAGCTTCACACTTTTCTATATTAGCTCAAATCACACATCAACATGTACTTTATAAGTCAACAACCAAGTACAAGTGATCTATGGTCAAAGCCCCCAAGGAACAGAATATATCAATCCTCTACTAATCGTAATAATATGTAGCTAATGCTACCCTACTGCATCAATGCAGATCATGTACTCAAGACATAACATCTAGCTTATCTGTCCAGATATACATAACAAAAAAACTTGCAGTTCCATGAGCTAAGGTGAATTGGTCCAATATTGCTCGAGCCAATTACGGCAGGCATTCCAAGTCCTCACTCAGCTGATAGTAGCTAGTACAAGTACTATGAATAGTAAGGTCTAGGAAAAATAAAAAATCCTCAACCTCCAATATCTTGTTGACAGGTTCGACCCTCGTCTTCCAATCCGTATATCAGTATCATACAAGATTCAACATTCTCCACAATTAGACAAGTCCGCAACAAGCCAACTAATCTCCTTCATAGTTGATCCTGACCATAATTACTATAAACTAATTGACTTTAAGTCATCAGATCTAACCAAGTTACTAGACGGGTACAAGAATAATAACATGATCCAATAACATGAGAGAAACTCTAACCATATCGAAATATGCAAGAGTAGTAACATGATCCAATAACATGAGAGGATTTCTAACCATACCTAATTATACAAGAATAGTAACATGAGAGAATTTTCTAACCAATACCTAAATATACAGGAATAGTAACATGATCCAATAACATGAAAGAATTTCTAACCAACTAGGATAAGGGATACAATAGATCAGAAGAAATACCTGTCGCCTGAAGAGGTGCAATTGCGCCAAGTCCCAAACAACCACATCGAGAAAACTACTCCGAACAAATCCGACAAGACTCGTAAAACAAGTAGGCATCGCAAACCTATGCTCTGATACCAAAATTAAATTGGTATCAGATAGACAACGTAAATCCACAAGTCCTCAAGGTATCCGACAACCTGGCTCTGATACCAAAAATAAATTGTCACGCCCCGAGACCTAGGAACCGCTGATCCAATAGAAAATCGGACAGCACCTCCCCTGTCCGGCGGATAATTTACATATACATACAAATATCCATACAACCCACGCAGTATATACTTGGCCTCAGGCCTAAAAATCAAGATAGAACATAAAATAAAACATGGTAAATCATACCTGACTGCGGACCGGTCCGACTTACGACAAAACAACAAATACATAAACCCCTTAGGGCACACAACAACACTCCCAAGACATATACAAATCCAATAACTAAATATGAAAACATAGGCACTACTAAGTACAAAACAAACATTATCGTCGCGATGGGTAGGGACTGGCTGTTGGGCTCTTCTGGCGACTCCAAGTATCTCAACCTAAAATAAAAACATAGGCAACGGTGTGAGTCCAAACGAACTCAGCGGATACCTAACAGATATACATAGTAGGTTATGCTAACAATAAGAGTCACGCTGATACAGTCTCATATGTACAATAGAAAGGCATACACTAAAGGTACTGAATTTATGTACATACCAGAATCCATCTATCCTGCAGAGGGGTGGAATAAATCCCTATGGAACAAGTATAACACATAATCCAAAGTAAACAGGTATCCAGTATATGCATGTCAATCATAATGCATCAATCAAATGCAGTAAGCAATGCACGATGTAAAATATGCATATGGTGCAATGATATGTGTCACCCCTGACACCAGTCAGATCTTCGTCCACCTGTCATAAATGAACATCCGAGTGGGTAGAGCTATGACAACTGTACGCACCCTGCTATCACTGCTCCTGAGTGACCGAGTGGACAGGATGCTGGCGGAGGACACCCTCCTACCCCAAGCAATGGGGGAGTCTCGCTCTCATCTTCTCGTGTCTCTGGACGAGAAGGGATCCCTGGCTGCTACCACGCACCGGAACCACCCTTTAAATAGTGACCGTGCGGAGCAATACAGGGCAAATGCACACACACTATGGTAGTCACTACCCCTGAGTGAATGTGTGTTCATATCCTCATGTAACAGACGATGGGCTCAGACTACATAGGAGCTGATGATCGTCACCATGCAACAATGCAAGGATGGTGCATGACACGAACACGTATTGTTAGTGATATGAGAGAAGTGTTCTAAGGCAATCGCCTTATGATTGTAAACATTTATTTCAATAAATGAAAATTCACTATTTGAGTATACATGTTTGTGTATTTGATTGAGATCTTAAACTCATTTACTGAATGTCCGCAATACAATTCACAGCATGAGAGAATTTGTGATGGAATCACAACTAGTGATTATCTCTACATGTGCAATTGTGAAGTATTGAAAATATCCCTAGTCGATGAATTGATAAATACGGACGCTGTCAATTCTGTTGAGACTAGCATGGGTTATTCTCTAATCAGCTAATTTTCACTGGCTGGTGACATTGGGATGTCCGGAGATAAACATGGATGCTAGTTAAGGGAACTAGTTCATTGGAGTGACTGACTGTAAAACTTCATATGGTAATCTACATATAGATATGTCAATGACAGTTATTACTGCAGCTTAAGTGCGATGTTCCTTTGACTTGCGGTGTTCAAGTCATCTTGGTCATGGAGACTTATACTTTAACATCTTAAGCAAGCATCTCCAAGGAGGTGTGGACCCAGGATGGTTGGGTATAAGCCAAAGTGCCCGAAGATGTTTGAACAGCCTACAAAGGATTCACCACTCCTTGCGAGGAGATGTATACCCAGGCCTATCGTCGGATTGTTACTCAAAGCCTCTGGCCAGAGCATGACATGTTTAGAGTATGAGTCTCTTAAATACATGAGAGTAATTAGAAATCCAAAGGACGAGAGAAAGTTACTTGGGCTAGGTGTGACGTAGTCAGCCTAGTGGGGACTGACACACACAGACCATGTCCTGAACCAAGTGGGTATAAGATGCTGAACGGAATGAGGCACGATTCATTAGAGCTGCTGAAGGGTTTCAGAATTATTTCTGAGGTCAACCGTTGATCTTTCGATTAAGTGGGGGTCATGATGTACTACTAGGTGCCACTCATGATCGTTCTATAATTGGTTGATTATAGACGGCCAACATAAATCGAAAGCCTATTTAGTCACACGCACTACGAGTAATCCGAGGGATTTAAAACGAGTTGAAAATTAGATTTTCCGATCAAGAGAAATAAGTCGAATCTGAATTTATCAGAGGCGCACGGGAAGCTTAAAATGGCTAAGTCTTTTGAAGGCTTATTGGGCGAATTAAATGAGTTTAATTCGCGAGGGTTTGGCTTGATGTGGCCGGCCAAAGAGGGTATCCATCCTCTTTGGTTTGGCCGACCACTACAAGGAGAGAAAACCAATTTATTTGGTTTATTTTATAAAATAAATCAAGCACGATTTGTTTTATAAAATTATGGATAAATAAATCTATATAAAGAAATTTATATAAAGAGATTTATATAAAGAAATTTATATAAAGAAATTTGTAGAAATTTATTCTTTTTATGAAAATTAAAATGAACCATGGATCGGTTTATTTTAATTTTATAAAATCAATTATGAATTGATTTTTCCATGATAAGAAAAATTTATAAATTTCTTATAAATTTTATTCCATAATTAAAAAGAGAGATGTATTTGTTTTATTATAAAGTTAGTTATAATAAAACTAGGCATAACGGAATAATTCACAAGAAAATTTATAAGATAAATTTCTTATGAAAATTTATTCCGTTAATTCTGTTAAAGGGGAGACTTGGCAAGGGAGAGGCTACTATATAAAGGAACCAAAGGCAAGCCTTGAATTCCAATCAATTAATCAAGAGATTAGTAGCTCCCTCTCTCTCTCTAACTCTCTCTCTCTCTAGGGCCGGCGCCCCTCTCTCTCTCTAGGGCTGGCTCTCTCTCCTCCCCTAGGGCCGGCGCACATCCCAAGGGTGGCCGAGAGCTTCATCCACCAAGAAGGTGCCGAAGAAGAAGAAGCGGATCGCGACTCCTTCCTTCCTTTCCCGGAATTTTGATTCCGTTACTTGGTGGTTAGTTTCATCTTTTCTCTCTTGTTATTCTAGTTGTGCCTTTGGAGAATCTAGTAGTTCTCGTCGGCACAAAACTCGTGGCTTTGCGAAGTCATCCCGAAGAGAACTCGGCATGGACGCGAATAGAGGCGGAGCTTCCAAGGGATGCTACGGTTGGATCTCGTCCCTTACTTCGAGTTACGCGAGGTAATGAGTAAATTAGTTTACTTTTCGCAAAATTTTAATTTATGATCATGTCCACACATCATAAGGTCGCATGCTAGATACGTGGTTAAAAATAATTTGAGAAATTATTTATGCTAATTCTTCCGCTGCACGTAAATATTATAAAAATTTACGAACCCGTATCCTTGTCAACATGCACCCGGTCCCAACAGTGGTATCAGAGCCGGTTAGTGTTCGACATAATCATATAATTGTTTTGTGGAAAACTTTGTCATAATCTCAATTTTGGAAAAATTTTCAATTATGGAAATTTTCCAATTATTATAAATTTTAGATTTAGGAATTTCAAAGTTTGGAAATCCTCATGAAATTTCGCAAACATTTGAAATATCCTAGTTTCTGAAATTTTATGATAATTGAGAAAACTCCCCATCTTTGGAAACTTTCCAATTTTGGAAATTTCCTATTTTGGAAATTTTCCATTTTTGGAAATATGTAAGTTTTCTTTGTACCAGGAACTTACAATTATTCTGAAAACCTATTATGAAATCTCGCAATTTTGGGCACTTTCTTTCAAGAAAGTCTAGACAAATTTATGGATAATTAATTGACAATTAAATTCAAATTGGTTTTAAATTATCAACAAAATTCTTTATTTTGGATTGAGCCTCGGGGAGCCGTCCAATTTAAAGTTAGTTGTTGTAATTTAATTTCCCAATTTTGAATGAAATTGTCATGTTTAATTTGGTTGCGCTTCAGAAGCGGACCAAATTGAATTTACGACAAATTTCTTTTCTTTGGGTATCTGAGCCTCGGGGAGCCACCCTTAGAAAACAATTTGTTGTAATTAATTAAATCCATGAATAAAATATGATTTAAGAGGTGATGCTCTATTGCTCTTACATATTGTTGTCTTCAAAATTAATTAGGAAAATGGTTTCCTATAGAGTTTTCTTAAAAGAGATTTTCATGAAAATAATATGTGGTTGAATTAAGGGAATTGCCTCTTAATTTAATAAGATTTGATTTAGAGAAATCAAAGTCTTAAACATATTATTTCTGAAATTGATTATGACAATTTAGGAAATTGTTTCCCAAAACAATTCCTTGAATAAAGTATGAAATTAGAATTAGGAAATCCGGTTCCTAATTCAATTAATGAGACTTGATAAATTAAGTCACATACATATTTTATTAAGGAAATCGTTAGTCATGACATAATAATATGTCATGAATGTGCTTAGAAAAGAAAGGATGAGACCCAAAACCCCTTACAAAATATTAAGGCCAACACCTTCCATTAATATGGTTAGAACCGGAGTTTTGTTTCTCGTTTGGGTTTATGGACACATCCATGCCCGGCTTGAACCTCAACATGTTCAAACCATGGAATTAGTTTATGAATAATATAGTTGGAGTCAGAGGTCAATCCTTAGTTTTGGTTGTTGGACACATCCAAGCCTGACTAAACGGTTGAATGAGCTCCAACCATGTTAAAACTATTTTCTTGATTAATGGGTCAGCCTTAAGCTTGGAGCATCGATTTGTTGTGCCACAGCCAAGGTCGATGTA
>JAGFNQ010007881.1:0-29909 GCA_024364735.1 Boesenbergia rotunda
TTTCGATGTGGGACTATGTTTGCAACCTTGCAACCCCAACATGAAAGCCCCACCAGTCACGACCAACGTACGGATTTTCGCCATCACCAAGGAAAAGGTGGCAAATTCTCCTACCGTGGTCACAGGTCAAATACTCATCCTGAATAATTATGCTATTGTGTTATTCGATACTGGGGCAACACATTCTTTTGTATCTATGTCATTCTCCAAGAAGCTAGTGATTCCACCAGAAATGCTGAGTCCTAAGTTCCTAACGGCATTACCTTCGAGAGAAGTCATGACATCTACTCAGTGGCTAAGAGTTGTGCCAATTCGGATTTCCAACTGAGAACTCTATAGTGAATTAGTAGTTCTTTATATGAAGGATTACGATATCATGTTAGGGATGGATTTCTTGAGCAAGTACAGTGCCTCTATTAAATGTCGCAAAAGGAAAGTAAAGTTCACACCAAAAGTAGAACTTTCGTTTGAGTTTGTTGGAGACTCAAAAAGAAAGACAAAAAGGTTTCTACCTACCTTACAAGCTTAGAGGATGTTAGATAATGGATGTTTTGGTTATTTAGCACATATAGTAGATGCAAGGCAAAGAGAAGGACTAAAGAAAGAAGAAGTGTGGGTAGTTTGTGGCTATCTGGAGGTGTTTCCTGAAGAATTACCAGGACTCCCTCCTAATCGAGAAATTGAGTTTGAAATTGAGTTGGCTCCAGGTACCAACCCGATTTCAAAGGCACCTTATCGTATGGCACCAGCAGAACTGAGAGAACTGCAAAAACAATTACAAGAGCTGCTCGACAAGGGTTTCATCCGCCCTAGTCATTCACCCTGGGGAGCTCCCGTGTTGTTCGTCAAGAAGAAAGATGGATCTATGCGAATGTGCATAGATTATCGAGCCCTGAATAAAGTGACCATCAAGAACAGATATCCTTTGCCAAGGATAGATAATTTGTTTGATCAGTTGAAAGGGGCAATAATGTTTTCCAAAATAGATCTGCGGTCAGGTTACCATCAACTCAAAGTTAAGGAGAGTGATGTGCTGAGAACTAATTTCCGAACGCGGTATGGACACTACGAATTTGTAGTCATGCCCTTTGGAGTGACAAACGTCCCTGCAACATTCACGGATCTAATGAATCGAATATTCAAGGAGTTTCTTGATAAGTTCGTCATAGTCTTCATTGATGATATCCTAGTTTATTTAAAGTCTCAGGAAGAACATGACGAACATCTGAGGGTAGTGTTGAAGACCTTACAGCAGAAGAAATTGTACGCTAAATTTTCAATGTATGAATTCTGGCTTAACCAAGTGACTTTTCTAAACCACATCATTTCCAAGGAAGGTATTATGGTAGACCCAGCAAAGATTGAAGCAGTTAGTAACTGGGATAGACCAAAGAATGCCAGTGAGATCAGAAGCTTTTTGGGTTTAGCAGGGTATTACAGAAGATTCGTGGAGGATATTTCAAAGATAGCTTCTCCACTAACAGCCCTTACCAGAATGAATAAGAAATATGAGTGGACTGAAGATTATGAGCAGAGTTTTATTGAGCAGAAGAAAAGACTGACAAGTGCTCCCATTCTTACAATTCTCGAAAGTGACAGAAGCTTCGATATATACAGTGATGCATCAAAGCTGGGACTTGGAATTGTACTCATGCAAGAAGGCAAGGCCATTGCTTATGCTTCTAGGCAACTCAAGGATTATGAAAAGAACTACCCTACTCATGATCTTGAGTTAGCAGTAGTAGTTTTCGCTCTCAAAATGTGAAGACATTATCTGTACAGAGTCCAGTGCAAGATTTGTTGGGACCGGGTGCATGTTGACAAGGATACAGGTTCGTAAAATTTTAAATTTTTACGTGCAGCGGAAGAATTAGCATAAAATAATTTCTCAAATTATTTTAACCTCGTATCTAGCATGCAACCTTATGATGTGTGGACATGATCATAAATTAAAACTTTGCGGAAAAGTAAACTAATTTACTTTGTACCTCGCGTAACTCGAAGAAAGGGACGAGATCCAACCGTAGCGTCCCTTGGAAGCTTCTCCTCTATTCGCGTCCACGCCAAGTTCTCTTCGGGATGACTTCGCAAAGTCACGAGTTTTGTGCCGACGAGAACTACTAGATTCTCTAAAGGCACAACTAGAAGATCAAGAGAGAAGATAGGAAACTAACCACCAAGAATCGGAATCTAAATTCCGGGAAGGAAGGAGATGTGATCCGCTTCTTCTTCTTCTTCTTCGGCTCCTTCTTGGTGATGGTTGCTTGCACCGACCCTAGGGGGAAGAGGCGCCGGCCCTAGGTGGAGTAGCTTGGGCGTCGGCCCTAGGAGGAGAGGATGTGGGCGCCGGCCCTAAGGGGAAGGGAGAAGAAAATAAGAGAGAGAGAGAGAGGGAGCTACTAATCTCTTGATAACTCAATTGATTGGAATTAAAGGCTTGCCTTTGGTTCCTTTATATAGTAGCATCTCCCTTGCCAAATCTCCCTCTTAACGGAATTTTCATAACAAATTTATCCTATAAATTCTCTTATGAATTATTCCGTTTAAGCCAAGTTTTATTATAACCAACTTTATAATAAAACAAATACCTTCTCTCCTTTTATTATGGAATAAATTTTATAAGAAATTTATAAACTTTCTTATTATGAAAAAAAATCAATTCATAATTGATTTTATAAAATTAAAATAAACCATTCCATGGATCATTTTAATTTCTATAAAAGAATAAATTTCTATAAATTTATTTATATAAATTTCTTTACACAAATTTATTTATCCATAATTTATAAAACAAATCGCGCTAGATTTATTTTATTAATTAAACCAAATAAATTGGTTTATCCCCTTTGTAGTGGCCGGCCAAACCAAAGGGGGTTGGCACCCTCTTTGGCCGGCCAAACCGAGTCGAACCGATCGCGAATTAAACTCATTTAATTCACCCAATAAGCCTTCAAAAGACTTAGCCATTTTAAGTTTCCGTTGCCCCTCTGATTAACTCAGATTTGACTTATTTCTCTTGATTGGAAAATCCAATTTTCAACTCGTTTTAAATCCCTCGGATGTCTAAATAGGCTTTCGATTTATGTTGGCCGTCTATAATCAACTAATTATAGAACGATCATGAGTGGCACCTAGTAGTACATCATGACCCCCAATTAATCTAAAGATCAACGGTTGACCTCAGAAAAAATTCCGAAACCCTTCAGCAGCTCTAATGAATCGTGCCTCATTCCCTTCACCATCTTATACCCACTTGGTTCAGGACATGGTCTGTTTGTGTCAGTCCCCACTAGACTGACTACGTCACACCTAGCCCAAGTAGTGTCTTTCTCTTCCTTTGGATTTCTAATTACTCTCATGTATTTAAGAGACTCATACTCTAAACATGATATGCTCTGGCCAGAGGCTTTGAGTAACAATCCGACGATAGGCCTGGGTATACATCTCCTCGCAAGGAGTGGTGAATCCTTTGTAGGCTGTTCAAACATCTTCGGGCACATCGGCTTATACCCAATTATCCTGGGTCCACACCTCCTTGGAGATGCTTGCTTAAGATGTTAAAGTATAAGTCTCCATGACCAAGATGACATGAACACCGCATGTCAAAGGAACATCGCACTTAAGCTGCAGTAAAAACTTCATTGACATATCTATATATATTACCATATGAAGTTTTACAGCTAGTCACTCCAATGAACTAGTTCCCTTAACTAGCATCCATGTTTATCTCCGGACATCCCAATGTCACCAGCCAGTGAGAATCATCTGATTAGAGAATAACCCATGCTAGTCTCAACAGAATTGATAGTGTCCGTTTTTATCAATTCATCGACTAGGGATATTTTCAATACTTCACAATTGCACATTTAGAGATAATCACTAGTTGTGATCCCATCACAAATTCTCTTATGCTGTGAATTGTATTGCGGACATTCAGTAGATGAGTTTAAGATCCCAATCAAATACACAAACATGTATTCTCAAATAGTGAATTATCATTTATTAAAATAAATATTTACAATCATAAGGCGATTGCCTTAGGACACTTCTCTCATATCACTAACAAACTCCCACTTGGCCTAATGCCAATCGCTACGGTATCCAATACCACAGGCTCTAACATGACCCTCAAACTTGTTTTGAGGTAAGGCCTTAGTTAAAGGATCCGCTAAATTCCTTTTAGTGGGAATTTTCTCAATTTGTATATCATTCCTACTTATAATCTCTCTGATCAGATGATAGCGGCAAAGCACGTGTTTGGATCGCTGATGAGACCTTGGTTCCTTTGCTTGTGCAATAGCTCCATTGTTATCGCAGTAAACCGACACTGCTTCATCAATGGTTGGAACCACTCCAAGTTCGGAGACAAACTTCTTGATCCAGACTGCATCCTTCGCTGCTTCCGAAGCTGCGATATATTCCGCTTCCGTGGTAGAATCCGCTACGGTGTCTTGTTTGGAACTTTTCCAACTTATTGCGCCTCCATTCAAAGTAAATACGTATCCAGACTGAGATTTGGAGTCATCCTTATCTGTCTGGAAACTGGCATCTGTATACCCACGTATTACCATATCTCCTTCTCCATATATTAGGAACACATCCTTAGTTGTTCTTAAGTACTTAAGGATTGTTTTAACAGCCGCCCAATGATCCATTCCTGGATCCGACTGGTAATCTGCTTGTGACGCTCAAAGCATACGATACATCGGGCCTTGTACATAACATAGCATACATTATAGATCCTATCGCGGATGCATAAGGAATCTTATTCATGCAAATCCTCTCGTCTTCTGTGCGCGGACACATAGACTTTGAAAGGTTGATCCCATGCCTGATGGGAAGGTAACCTTTCTTGGATTCCGACATGCTAAACCTTTTTAGCACTCGGTCTATATATGTAGACTGCGAAAGACCAAGCAACCGTTTTGATTTATCTCTATAGATTCTAATCCCAAGGATATAGGTTGCTTCTCCCAGGTCATTCATGGAGAAAGTTTTGGACAACCAAATTTTAACTATCTGTAAGACTGATATATCATTTCCTATAAGTAATATGTCATCGAGATATAATACTAGGAATACGACTGCACTCCCACTAACCTTCTTGTACACACAAGGTTCGTCAGGATTTTGTGAGAAATCAAACTCTTTGTTTGTCTCATCAAAACGGATGTTCCAGCTCCTAGATGCTTGCTTCAGTCCATATATGGATCGTCGAAGCTTGCATAATTTGGTTTTGTCAACCGATGTGAAACCTTCAGGTTGTATCATGTATACATCCTCAAGCAGGTTTCCATTAAGGAAAGCTATTTTCACATCCATTTGCCATATCTCATAATCATAATGAGCTACTATGGCTAGGAGCATCCGAATGGATTTAAGCATAGCTACTGGCGAATAGGTTTCGTCATAATCAATTCCTTGTTTCTGACGATATCCTTTTGCCACTAATCTAGCCTTAAAGGTAACTACATTACCTTCCATATCGGTTTTCTTCTTGAAAACCCACTTGCACCCTATGGGCTTAATCCCCTCAGGTGGATTAACCAAGTCCCATACTTGGTTTTCGTACATGGAATCCATTTCCGACTTCATGGCCTCAAGCCATTTGTCCCTTTCTGAACTTTTCAGACCTTCTTCATAACTGATAGGTTCGTCATCGCTTATGAGTAACACGTCGTTCGATTCACTTACGAGAAATCCGTATCTCTCTGGAATATTGCGTGTCCTATCAGATCTACGAAGAGGTGGTGTAGTTTTAGGTTCAACTGATAGCTCATCATTATGAGTTATTGGTTGTGGGTCTAGACTAGGTGTCTCTATAATGTCTATTGGAGTTTCTTGAACTTCATCAAGTTCAATGTCACTCCCACTATTTTCTTGTAAAAGAAAGTTTTTTTCCAGAAATACAGCATGCCTTGAAACAAACACCTTTTGTTCCAAGGGATGATAGAATTGGTAACCCTTCGTTTCCTTAGGGTATCCAATAAATAGACATTTATCAGACTTAGCATCCAATTTATCTGATACAATCCGCTTCACATAAGCAGGACAACCCCATATCTTAAGGTGAGTTAAGTGGGGTTTCTTACTGTTCCATGTCTCATATGGAGTAGTAGAGACTACCTGGGTTGGGACTCTGTTTAGCAAGTAAACAGTTGTTTTAAGTGCATAGCCCCAAAAGGATTTTGGAAGAGTTGCATGATTCATCATCGACCTAACCATGTCGATCATGGTTCGGTTGCACCTCTCAGATACACCATTATGCTGTGGTGTTTATGGCGAAGTCCATTGGGACAATATCCCATTGTCCCTAAGATAATCTTGAAACTCTTGACTCAAGTATTCACCACCCCGATCGGATCGAAGTATCTTAATACTTTTGCCAAGCTGTTTCTCTACTTCATTTCTAAACTCTTTGAATTTCTCAAAGGCTTCAGATTTGTGTTTCATCAAGAACACGTACCCGAATCGTGAGTGATCATCGATAAAGGTGACGAAGTAGCTATAGCCTCCTTGTGCAAGAGTTGACATTGGTCCACATACATCAGTATGTATTAGACCAAGCAATTCTCCCACTGGATTACCTTTTCCAGAAAAGGGTAATTTGGTCATCTTGCCTTTTAAGCATGATTCGCATGTATCAAATGAACCGGGCTCAAATGATTCCAAAATTCCGCATCGGTGGAATTCGGTCATGCGTTTCTTACTTACATGGCCAAGACGACAATGCCAAGTGTAGGAGTCTATTCGATTATCTATTCGAGCACATTTGTTGCTAACTTCAATATTGAAAACGTCACCGGATAAATCTAACGTGTAGATACCATTGCACAAAGTTTCATTCCCATAAAGAACGCCATTTAAAGTTATGTAACAACAATTGTTACTAAAAGTTAAATGATAACCCTTTTCATTCAAACATGAAATAGATACAATGTTCTTTATTAACGAAGGAACAAAATAACAATTATCCAATTCTAAGACACGTCCAGTCGGGAGCTTTAGCAAATATGTTCCGATGGTAACAGCAGCAATCTTTGCTCCATTTCCAACTCGCAAATCCGCTTCTCCCTTGACGAGTCTTCTTCTATTCCTTAGCCCCTGTATGTCATTACATATATGTGAGCTACACCCAGTATCAAGTACCCAGGTATTTGAGGAAATAGAGTGACATTCAATAACGAAGATACCTGAAGAGGATGGGGCATCGGATGCCTTATTCTTCAAGGACTCAAGATAAACCTTGCAGTTTCTTCGCCAGTGACCCTCCTTGCCACAATGATGGCAAGTTCCTTTTGGTTTCTTTTCAGTCTTTTTTGGCCTTTTTCTTCTTTCCTTTATTCTGTTCTTTGGCCTTCCTCTTAGAACCTTTCTTCGAGGAACCAACTAACAGTACCGCCTTTTAATCTGGCTTTACAGAAGGCTCCACAGTCTTCAGCAAGTTTAGTAACTCAGGAATGGTAGTCTCTAGTTTGTTCATCCGATAGTTCTTCACAAATTGTGAATAACTTTTGGGCAAACAACTCAGAATTAAGTCAATACTTAGTTCATGATCCATTGCAAAACCGAGTGTGTTCAGTCGCTCAATGTACCCCAACATCTTTAACACAAACTGCGAGGCAGAAGTGCCTTCCTGCATCTTAGTGGTGAAGAGGAGTCTGGAGACTTCGAACCTTTCGGATCTCGCCTGCTCTTCAAACAACTCATGAAGATGGAAGATGATGGTATAAGCATCCATATGCTCATGCTGCTTTTGCAGCTCAGGTATCATAGAGGCTAGCATGATGCAACTCGCAAGTTCAGAATCGGTCACATGTTTCTGATAGGCCATTAACTGGTTTGGAGTTGCACCCTCTAGAGGATGGTTAGGAAGTTGATCTTCAAGGACATAAGCAAGCTTCTCTGCCTTGAGGACTATCCTCAGGTTTCAAAGCCAGTCCATGAAGTTAGGCCCAGTCAGTTTGTTGGTGTCCAAGATGGAATGCAAATTCAGAGAAGACATGATCGAGTGATTATCCTAGAAATACATATTGAGCTTATGTGAGAAGAATGATTAAAGAATGTATCAACATATATAAATAAAATCCTATTTATTTTTCAAATTGAATAACCCTTTTTATCAATTCGGGAGATCGTAGGTACATCTCCAAATAGGTTGATATCCAACCATAGATAAGAACCACCATGGCTGTGGCCATCAAGTTGTTCTTAGCTATGAAGGTAGGTAATTATACCGATTACATATCACATATATCCAACTATCATTTTATGTTATTAACTAATTGAATGTTTGCATAAATCATTGGGTTGTTAACTCATTAACAAGTATGCAACATTATACATAGCACCCAATTGCACCTCTCTTTACATCGACCTTGGCTGTGGCACAACAAATCGATGCTCCAAGCTTAAGGCTGACCCATTAATCAAGAAATAGTTTTAATATGGTTGGAGCTCATTCAACCGTTTAGTCAGGCTTGGATGTGTCCAACAACCAAAACAAAGGATTGACCTCTGACTCCTACTATATTATTCATAAACTAATTCCATGGTTTGAACATGTTGATGTTCAAGTCGGGCATGAATGTGTCCATCAACCCAAACGAGAAACAAAACTCCGATTCTAACCATATTAATGGAAGGTGTTGGCCTTAATATTTTGTAAGGGGTTTTGGGTCTCATCCTTTCTTTTCTAAGCACATTCATGACATAGAATTATGTCATGACTAACGATTTCCTTAATAAAGTATGTATGTGACTTAATTTATCAAGTCTCATTATTTGAATTAGGAACCGGATTTCCTAATTCTAATTTCATACTTTATTTAAGGAATTGTTTTGGGAAATAATTTCCTAAATTGTCATAATCAATTTCGGAAATAATATGTTTTAAGACTTTGATTTCTCTAAATCAAATCTTATTAAATTAAGAGACAAATCCCTTAATTCAATCACATATTATTTTCATGAAAATCTCATTTAAGAAAACTCTATAGGAAACCATTTTCCTAATTAATTTTGGAGACGACAATATGTAAGAGCATCACCTCTTAAATCATATTTTATTCATGGATTTAATTATTTACAACAAATCGTTTTCTAAGGGTGGCTCCCCGAGGCTCAGATACCCAAAGAAAAGTAATTTGTCGTAAATCCAATTTGGTCCGCTTCGGAAGCGTAACCAAATTAAACATGACAATCTCATTTAAAATTGGAAAATTAAATTACAACAACTAACTTTAAATTGGACGGCTCCCCGAGGCTCAATCCAAAATAAAGAATTTTGTTGTCAATTTAAAAACTAATTCAAATTTAATTGTCAATTAATTGTCCATAAATTTGTCTAGACTTTCTTGAAAGAATGTGCCTAAAATTGTGAAATTTCATAATAGGTTTTCAGAATAATTGTAAGTTTTTGGTACAAACAAAACTTACATATTTCCAAAATTAAAAAATTTCTAAAATAGAAAAATTTCCAAAATTGGAAAGTTTCCAAAGATGGGAAGTTTTCACAATTATTATAAAATTTCAGAAACTAGAAAATTTCAAAAGTTTACGAAATTTCATGAGGATTTCCAAACTTAGAAATTCCTAAATCTAAAATTTATTATAATTTGAAAGTTTCCATAATTAAAAAATTTTTCCAAAATTGAGATCATGACAAAGTTTTCCGCAAAACAATTATATGATTAAATCGAACACTAACCGGCTCTGATACCATAGTTGGGGTCGGGTGCATGTTGACAAGGATACGGGTTCGTAAATTTTTAAATTTTTACGTGCAGCGGAAGAATTAGCATAAAATAATTTCTCAAATTATTTTAACCTCGTATCTAGCATGCAACCTTATGATGTGTGGACATGATCATAAATTAAAACTTTGCAGAAAAGTAAACTAATTTACTTTGTACCTCGCGTAACTCGAAGAAAGGGACGAGATCCAACCGTAGCGTCCCTTGGAAGCTTCGCCTCTATTCGCGTCCACGCCGAGTTCTCTTCGGGATGACTTCGCAAAGTCACGAGTTTTGTGCCGACGAGAACTACTAGATTCTCTAAAGGCACAACAAGAAGATCAAGAGAGAAGATAGGAAACTAACCACCAAGAATCGGAATCTAAATTCCGGGAAGGAAGGAGATGCGATCCGCTTCTTCTTCTTCTTCTTCGGCTCCTTCTTGGTGATGGTTGCTTGCGCCGGCCCTAGGGGGAAGAGCCGCTGGCCCTAGGTGGAGTAGCTTGGGCGCCGGCCCTAGGAGGAGGGGATGTGGGCGCCGGTGTTGGGACCGGTAGGCGAGCTAGAGGGGGGGTGATTAGCTCCGATTTGCTTGTAGATGATTTGTCGCGGCGGAAGACTTCAAACAATGCTAACACATTGGATTTTACTTGGTATCCACCCCGGTCGGGTGACTAATCCAAGGGTCCACTCTCCTCACTCTCTCATACACTATGAAAGATCTCCTTCTTGAGGTGGAGAAACCTCTTACAAGCTTTCACAAAGATACAACAAGAATCAAAGCAAACACAAAATGAAATCTTACAAGATTTACAATGAGTAAACTCTCTTTGCTTTCCTTGCTATGTTCAAGCTTGTGGTTGCCTCTAGAACCTTGGAAATGCAGCAGCAAAAACCTCCAAGACTTCCCTTGAGATGGCACCAATGAAGGAGGAAAAAGGGGAGAAGAGTTGTGGCTCAAAACCTGCGTGAAAACCCTTATACCCGACGCCTAGGGTTCCCTAATCGATTACCCAATCGATTACCACGTCATACTAGCCGTTCAACGGCTAGTTTTTGAACCTGAATCGATTAGCCAATCGATTAAGACTTCCCTTAATCGATTGACCAATCGATTAAGAGAAGGCTGAATCGATTACCCAATCGATTCAGCCACCTTCTGTTCTCGCAACAAACTCTCTTAATCGATTACCCAATCGATTCACTTTCTCCTTAATCAATTACCTAATTGATTAAGATCCTCCTTAATCAATTACCTAATTGATTACCATCCTTCTTAATCAATTACCCAATTGATTAAAATCCTTCTTGATTTCACGAGACAATAACCCAATCGATCACCCAATCGATTGAGACCAACCTAACTTGTGTTCACGGTCAACCCCTTTGACCAACCTCGATTTTACGGTCAACCCCTTTGACCAACCTAGATTTTACGGTCAACCCCTTTGACCAACCTGGACTTCTTCTGCCTAGTTCCCAACTAGGACTTAACCTGATTCCCCACCAGGTTTGCCTAACACTCGAGTTAGGTCTAGTCTCTCGGTAGACTTCCACCTTGCCAGCATGTGATCTCCCCGATCCATCTGGACTTCACCTAGTCCCACTAGGTCTTTTCCCATGCCAGCGTGCGATCTCCCCGATCCACCTGGACTTCACCTAGTCCCACTAGGTGTACCTAGTCCCACTAGGTCTTTTTCCATGCCAGCGCACGATCTCCCCGATCCACCTGGACTTCACCTAGTCAAGTATCCAGTCAACCTTGACCCACTTGACACCATACGACATTCAAACATAATTATCAAATTCAAACATCAATGTCAAACATCGAAACATACACCTCAAGCTCACCCGAGCTTGCTAGACTCAAGCTCACCTGAGCCTAGTCAACCTAGGTCAACCCTGACCTAACCAAGATTGCACCAACAGCCGGCCCTAAGGGGAAGGGAGAAGAGATTAAGAGAGAGAGAGAGAGAGAGCTACTAATCTCTTGATAACTCAATTGATTGGAATTAAAGGCTTGCCTTTGGTTCCTTTATATAGTAGCATCTCCCTTGCCAAGTCTCCCTCTTAACGAAATTTTCATAACAAATTTATCCTATAAATTCTCTTATGAATTATTTCGTTTAAGCCAAGTTTTATTATAACTAACTTTATAATAAAACAAATACCTTCTCTCCTTTTATTATGGAATAAATTTTATAAGAAATTTATAAACTTTCTTATTATGAAAAAAAATCAATTCATAATTGATTTTATAAAATTAAAATAAACCATTCCATGGATCATTTTAATTTCCATAAAAGAATAAATGTCTATAAATTTATTTATATAAATTTCTTTACACAAATTTATTTATCCATAATTTATAAAATAAATCGTGCTAGATTTATTTTATTAATTAAACCAAATAAATTGGTTTATCCCCTTTGTAGTGACCGACAAAACCAAAGGGGGTTGGCACCCTCTTTGGCCGGCCAAACCGAGCCGAACCGATCGTGAATTAAACTCATTTAATTCGCCCAATAAGCATTCAAAAGACTTAGCCATTTTAAGTTTCGGTTGCGCCTCTGATTAACTCAGATTCGACTTATTTCTCTTGATTGGAAAATCCAATTTTCAACTCATTTTAAATCCCTCGGATTACTCGTAGTGCGTGTGACTAAATAGGCTTTCGATTTATGTTGGCCGTCTATAATCAACTAATTATAGAACGATCATGAGTGGCACCTAGTAGTACATCATGACCCCCAATTAATCGAAAGATCAACAGTTGACCTCAGAAAGAATTCCGAAACCCTTCAGCAGCTCTAATGAATCGTGCCTCATTCCCTTCACCATCTTATACCCACTTGGTTCAGGACATGGTCTGTTTGTGTCAGTCCCCACTAGACTGACTACGTCACACCTAGCCCAAGTAGTGTCTTTCTCGTCCTTTGGATTTCTAATTACTCTCATGTATTTAAGAGACTCATACTCTAAACATGATATGCTCTGGCCAGAGGCTTTGAGTAACAATCCGACGATAGGCCTGGGTATATATCTCCTCGCAAGGAGTGGTGAATCCTTTGTAGGCTATTCAAACATCTTCGGGCACTTCGACTTATACCCAATCATCCTAGGTCCACACCTCCTTGGAGATGCTTGCTTAGGATGTTAAAGTATAAGTCTCCATGACCAAGATGACTTGAACACCGCAAGTCAAAGGAACATCGCACTTAAGCTGCAGTAAGAACTTCATTGACATATCTATATAGATTACCATATGAAGTTTTACAGCTAGTCACTCCAATGAACTAGTTCCCTTAACTAGCATCCATGTTTATCTCCGGACATCCCAATGTCACCAGCCAGTGAGAATCAGCTGATTAGAGAATAACCCATGCTAGTCTCAACAGAATTGATAGTGTCCATTTTTATCAATTCATCGACTAGGGATATTTTCAATACTTCACAATTGCACATTTAGAGATAATCACTAGTTGTGATCCCATCACAAATTCTCTTATGCTGTGAATTGTATTGCGGACATTCAGTAGATGATTTTAAGATCCCAATCAAATACACAAACATGTATACTCAAATAGTGAATTATCATTTATTAAAATAAATGTTTACAATCATAAGGCGATTGCCTTAGGACACTTCTCTCATATCACTAACAAGATTTACACAAATCACCAGAGTCTGAGATATTTCTTCACTCAGAAGGATCTAAATATGAGATAGCGAAGGTGATTGGAGTTAGTTAAAGATTATGATTGTGAAATCCTCTACCACCCTGGTAAAGCGAATAAAGTGGCTGATGCGTTAAGTAGAAAGACTTGTGCAACTTTGATGCCCCTGTCATCACTGTCACCATCACTGGAGAAAGAGATAGTAAATTATGGAGTTGAGATCATATTGTTGGTGCTGGCAGCACCTAAGTCGAGCCTAGGTTTTGATAATGGCAAAGGGTTCAAGAGTTAAGATGTTATTGTGTTCTAATGTGCTTACTAAGTGTGCAGGAAGAAGCCCTAAGTACACTAGGCAAGAAGTCCTGGCAAAGGGCTAGGCAATGAAGTCCTGGTCAAGGACTGGGCAAGAAGACCTGACCGGAAGTCAGGCAAAGAAGTCCTGGTCGAGGACTGGGCACGAAGTCCTGGAAAGGGGCTGGGCACCGAAGACCTGACCGGAAGTTGGGCACGAAGACCTGGTCAGGTGGATCGAGCAAAAGTCCAACCGGAGGAGCCGGTTGGCAAAAGGTAAACTCTCCTGAAAGGAGTAGGTGAGGACGCGTTCGCCGTCGAGGGAACAGTAGGTGTAGGTTCGACCTAGGGTTCCATTTGGGAGACTCGAAATCAGAACCAAGACAGCTACGGCTGTAATTACTACTTGTCATGTTTTTGGGACTAACCTTAGTTGCATGGTCGAAGGACTGATCGTCTGCAAGTGAAGGTTCTTCACTGGGCCTAGGCGCTCGAAAGGAGTCAGGCACCCGAGTGGGCTCAGGCGCCCATAAGGATACGGGTGCCCAAGGGTGAAGGCAAAAAACCAAAAACCAGCTGCGAAGCCACTGAACCAAGGCAGATCAGGCGCCAGTGAGCTCACGGGCACCCCCATCAACTCAGGCGCCCAAGAGGGGAGGATAAGCGCTGACCGAGCCCGCGGATAAGGATTCCCAGATCGAAGGGCACGTGTCAAGCACCCCCAACCCATCAGACGCCCTATGGAGTACTATAAAAGGGGCTCACCCCCAAGGCTTCAACAACACAGTTTTCATACGCTCCAAAGCTTTTCGTTCAAGCGCTATGCCCCGAGAAACTCTGATTTCCAGATTCCAGCGCCGACGACGTCCCTCTGCTCCGAAATACGTTCCACATCGGACGTTGGTAATGAAAAGTGTAATTAGTTTCATTTACTGCAATATTTCTCTACTTAATTTGTAAACCTATTTTTGCGCGAGTATAGTATTGCCCAAAGTAAACGGTCAAGGACCGTGCGCCTTGGAGTAGGAGCCGACCGTGACTCCGAACCAAGTAAAAACTACTTGTGTTCCTGTGTGATTGTTTTATTTCCGCTGCGCGTTTTCTCTTTCCTTAATCCGAAAAAGATTTTAACGATATTCACCCCCCCCCCTCTATCGTTTTTCTTGATCCAACACATATATGGGTAACTCTCAGTATTGACACTAGAGTCAACTCTGCAGGATATACAAAAAAAGAAGGATCAAAATTCTGATACTCAAAAGATCAAGCAAGAGATGTAAGAAGGAGAATGTAAAGAATTTAGAGTATCTGATAGTGGGATAATCTATTATGGTGACCGTCTATGTGTCCCCAACAATGAAGAGCTAAGAAAGAAAATTCTTGAAGAAGTCCATAGAACTCCCTACTCTATGCACCCTGGTTCTACCAAAATGTACCAAGATTTGAAAAGAAATTTTGGTGGTCTGGAATGAAATGAGACGTAGCTAATTATGTTAGTACCTGCCTGACATGTCAAAGATTTAAAGCAGAACACCAGAGGCTATGAGGAGTCTTATAGCCCATACAGATTCCCGAGTGGAAATGGGAAGATATAGCCATGGACTTCATAGTTGGTCTACCAAAGACAACAAGTGGCTATGATGCTATCTGGGTAATTGTAGACAGATTGACCAAGTCTGCACACTTCTTAGCAATCAAAGTATCTTACTCAATAGAACGACTAGCTCAGTTATATGTACAGGAAGTGATCCGACTGCACGGAGTTCCGAAGACCATTATCTCCAATAGAGATGGTCGTTTCACTTCGTACTTTTGGGAGTGTGTACAGACAGCACTTGGCACGAAACTAAGATTTAGCACAGCTTTCTATCCTAAGACTGATGGGCAGACAGAAAGAGTAAATCAAGTTTTAGAAGATATGCTCAGAGCTTGTGCATTAGATTTCAAGGGCAGTTAGTGCAAGTATTTATGCTTAGCTGAGTTCGCCTACAATAACAGCTACCAAGCTACTATTGGTATGACGCCTTATGAATCTCTTTATGGTAGAAGGTGCAAATCTCCTATCTGTTGGTAAGAAAGTAGTGAAAAGAAAGAAATGGATTATCAGACTGACCTTATTGAGGATACCACAGAAGCTATAAAGAGCATTCGCCAAAGAATAGAAATTGTTCAGAGTAGGCAGAAGAGTTATGTCGATGTGCAGTGTAGACCACTGGAGTTCAAAGTTAGGGGTATAGTTTTACTCAAAGTAGCTCCCATGAAAGGCGTAATGAGATTAGGCAAAAAGGGCAAGCTAAGTCCTCGTTACATAGGACCCTACCTAGTAACGAAAAGAGTTGGCAAAGTAGCTTACAAGTTAGAGCTACTTCCAGATATATCAGCTATTCATAATGTGTTTCATGTCTCAATGCTGAAGAAACATGTTCCCGATACCAACCAAGTGATTGAGCCATAGATGGTACAAGTACAAGAAGATCTCAGTTATGAAAGTCGACTTATTTAGATAATATATCGGGCAGTCAAGAAATTGAGAAACAAAGAGGTACCCCTAGTAAAGGTTCTATGGCTAAACCAAAAGTTGAGGAGGCAACTTGGGAAGCAGAAGATAGCATGAGGTAAAAGTATCCGGAGCTATTCTAAGTTCGAGGACGAACTTTTTATAAGGTAGGGAGGATTGTATTGCCCGGAAATTTTCCAAATTTTCTAAAATAAAAAGAAATATAAAAATTTCTTTTATGGAGTAAAAAGGGGTCGGAGCCGAGGTTCGAACCAAGGACCCTTAGATTAGTATTGGTTTAAGTTTCAATTAGGTGGTGGTAAAGCATCACATTGGGATATGGAAACCATTTAAGATAAGTGCAAGTAAGCACCTAAGCACCTATTCATGGAAGTTGTTCAACTTCCACTTAGTATATAAGGGAAGAGAAAGAAGAGGAAATTAGACATCTCCTCATTTTCTTCTCTTCCTCTTGAGTAAGAGAAACTGGGGTTTCTCTCCTAGTGCCAAAGAGTTGGCGAATTTCGTGAAGGAAGTGGACGAAGAGTACCACGCTAGATCCTACGCTGGAATAGTGAGTTTAACAAGCATAAGGGTAAGTAGAACACTCACATGCAGTAAAAGTTATTCTCGTACAATTTTAGTTGTCGTAGAACTTGATTCTAAGCCTTTTGTGTGTGTGATCTGAGTATAGCAAGACCAAGGTCTTGATTTACCCCAAAATGAGTTTTGGGATTAGGGCACTGACAAGTTATCATTTAGTTTTGGGATTAGGGCACTGACAATCCCTTTGGCATGATAATAGAGGTGTTTTGTTACTTCCATATTTTATTTTACAATTTTTGTCATATTCTTTGAGTGGAGACTGTTTTGAAGCTTTAGTATAAATTTATATCATTTGTCATATTATTTCTCACAGATTTAAGGTGGGTTTTTGTAGGGACATTTTAAATTGACTCAAATGGGCACTTGGTCAAGGCAAACCATAAGGAGTCATCTAACAAGGAGGCTTAATCGATCTAGCTCTCATTAAGGATTTAAAATCCAAACTCAATACTAGCCCAGCCACCCTAAATAATCCCTAATTTCCTTATAAACCAAACCGAACCCAAATTGAACCCGGTTCAAGAAATCCCACAAAAAATGAAAAAGAAACCCTTGAGAGGAAGCGGCGGCGAGCTACTGTTTCATTGCAAGTTCTTCTTCTCCAAGCCCCCGTTTCCCACACTCTCGAGTTCTCTTCTCATTCAAGCTGCAAAATCTTTGAGGAAGCTTCAAGTCATGATCTGGACGGCTTTAGGCAGCTGGAATTGCGACGCCGAGGGTTTCGTGGTCGTGTGAGTGTGTGTTCTGTTTTAGCTGTAATTTCCTCCAGAGATTCGCTGAAGAAGTTCATCGATCATCAGAGGCGTTCTTTGGTGGTTCCCGACTCAATTTTAAGCTTCATAGAATAAATTTGCAGCAAGATAGAGCTCAGCTTCGAGATTTTCTATCTCAATCTAACTGAATCTGATTTTCTGATTGATAGAGGGTTTCTTGATTGATGGTTTTCAAATTTGGATAGATTTAAGTTCAGAAGATCTCTTCAACTTCCTTGCTGATTTCTAGAATTGATTCCAGTTTTTTGTGTGGCGGCAGAAATGTAGTTTAGCATGGATTTAGTGAATTCGAGTGTGTTAGGATGTTTAGTTTAAATTCTTCACTTGTCTTTGGAATATTTTGTAACTGAATTTTGATTGCTATAATTTAGGTTTACATTTTGAGTTAATAGCTGAAATTTCTTGCTGTTTAGTTCTGGAAATATCGTACCCTGCAGTTTGTTTCGGCATGTTAGATTTGATTCTGCTCAATTTCTCTCAACAAGTCTTAGTTTATGTTTCAACTTAACTTTAAATTGTTTAGGATTAGTTCAGTTTAATAGTTACTTGGTAGTATAAGAGAAATTGCAATTAATCTTTGAATGATATAATTAGTTTCCTTTTGTTATTCAACTTCTTGCATTTACAATCAACTTTTCAGTAGTTTTGATTTACAATTGTATCGAAAACCCCAAAAAGGTGATTCAAGCATAAAGTCAACCGAACACTACTAGCCTTGTAAAAATACAACTCGAGACCCCTATTCTACATTTCATTTGTGAGCCGTGGGTTTTTGACTTCTAATCAATTTGAGACCATTTGTGTGGGCAATCATCAAACACGCAAGGTGCTAGATGAAAGTACAGAGTAAGACCGAGGTCTTACTAAGTCATAGAATGAGTTCTGGGACTAAGGCATGCAAGGTGCATTGATGTAAGTACAAGACCAAGGTCTTGATGTGCCCCAAAACAAGTTTTGAGAACATTACTTTTTAAGTGCAAAGAATGTGCAAAGTGTAAGCATTATAAGTACAAGCATTATAAGTTTTAAGTATATTACTTTTTAAGAGGCATGTACCGGGCCGAGGCCCATAAGAGATCTAGGAGAGCCTAGTAAGTAAGACGCTCTAATAGGGTTCGGTGGCTGGCTACCCGAAACCTATTAGGGATGCGCGCATTGGTAATATGCTGGGCCCAAAAGCAGGATGCTTATCTATTTTGAAGTATAAGAATATAAAAGTTTTCAAGTTTTCAAAAAGCAAGCATTGATTTCAGCATGTCAAGCATTTTCATAAAAGTCTTCATTACCAAGTATGTATATGAACTTTTCAAAAGGATTTTAAACCCAAGCATGGTTAAGCATGACATTTGCACTAAAGTTATCATGTACTAGTATTTCCAGTTACATGTGATTTGAAGCAAGTTTTCTTTTGACCAAGAGAATGTTTTGTCTTGATTGTATGTTTTGTGAGAACATGGTCTATTTACTAAGCAAGTTCGCTTATAGTTTTGCATTCCTTTTACTGTAGATAAAGGTAAAGAGACAATGTAAGTCAAGGAGGTGATCGGGGCGATGATTGATGCTCAGTGGCGGCGGAACTGTGGAGTGAGAACATGGGATGAGTTTTGCTTAGTGTTCTAAGCTCTAAACAGTAGCAACTTGATAGTGTTGTAGTTGCATGATGAATTGTTTATTTCCGTAAAGGTCTTAAGTTGAACTGCTTTAGTTGGGTTATGAACTAGTATAAGTGTCTATGATTGAGAGTCTGACTATATCTATGAAGTAGAAGTGTATTTTATGAGTCCTTGACATGTTTCTCAGTTCTGGAAACAAGTTTCCAGAATTAACAGTCGACTGCACTTAGTGTCAGTCGACTGCCCTCAATGAATTCGAGGGAACAGAAACATTGGGGGAGTGAAAACCAAGTGGAGTCGACTGCACCAGTCAACTGGTAGTTCCACGAGTCGACTGGTCTAGGGCTAATTTTCGAACAAAAAGATTGGGGGAGTGATTTGGCCTAGGAGTCGACTGGCACCAGTCGACTGCACCTATCATCAGTTGACTTAGAGCAATGTAAAAGAAAAAAAAAAAAAAAAAAGAAGAAGAAATTGTGACCTCTCTCTAAGGTTTAGCGTAAAGAGAGAGGGGCGTTACAATTCCATTCGTCAAAGTCATTAGTATTCATCTCATCTTCTGCATCCAGAGTCTAAAAAGTCTACGAGAAGGTTCATTGGTCTCGAAATTTGTAGTGATGCTATTTTGAGACATTGTCGTTGTATCTTGGGAAATGAATGCTGCTATCCGTGAGCACTTGTAGCCGAGTAATATCGTTTTACATAGATAGTGTCCAATACTAGGCTCAACGAAATCATATGAGTTTGCATCCTTCCAGCAGCAACCCCAAAATCGACTCCAAACATTCTCTGTTTGTTGATCCGCCTCTTGCACGAGCATGACACTGTGCGCTCGATCATCGTCGCCTTTGTCCTGTGCTTGTGCGCTATTAATGTCGAAACAGGTAACGTCGATCAAGTAATTAAAGTTTACTTGATTAAAGTAAATAAGTAATGTTTACTAATGTAAATAATTAGTTAATTAATGGGAATTCATGTGATTAATTAATTGATGTATAGATTGATTGATTAAGCAATAAATTATGGATCGATTAAATAATTAATTGACCAATCAATTAAGTATTTAACTACTTAGTGTTTGGATTAAAATTAATGGTTAGATTGTTTAGTAATTAATAAGTTGATTAATTAAGTCATAGGATAACAAATTGATTGAGAGATCTATAATCAATCAATTAAGAAATTGTGATACCATGATGAAGAAATTTGGACAATTGCTAAATAGGGGACAAGTAATTTACTTGTGTATACTATTTACAATTACTAGAATTATTCTAGTACTTTAGTTTACTTCGTATCTTGTACTTATAGGATTTGAGATCAAAACAGATCCATAGACTTAAAGATAGTTAGAATATTCTACAATTGAGGTGGCTAGTTTTCCTTGACCTCTGTAGTTTCTTTGACCTTAGTGTATAATCTATTATTTGCATGGATTGCGTAGTAGTTATTTTTATTTTGATATCTACATTATGTTACTCTTTGAGCTTGACCTTTTATTGTTTGTCCTTATTTTAATTTACTTGATATCTATGTAGTCTTCTTGCTATCCATGTTGTTTATTGTTTATACCTTTGTCTGTATATTAATGATACCATAGTGTAGCTTGTTGAGCTTTATTCTTGGATGTGATTATTACTGCTTGTTTATTGATTATTATTTTGTATGCATATACATTTGGACTACCCATGTGACCCATCCATAATAGCATGTTATTTCTCGTAGTTCGTAGCTAGATCACTACCCCACCTTGTTTGCCCACAAGATCCATTTGTGGTAGCATATTGTTGCATGTAAATAGTGGCCATGTGTACACCCTAATTGCCCATGAGACCCAATCGTGATAGCATATTGTTGCCCGCAGACAGTAGTTTGATAGCTATGTACACACCTTGACTGCCCACGAGACCTATTCGTGGTAGTATCTTGTAGCTCGTAGTCAATAGACGAGGAGCTAGATAGCTACCTCATCCTATTTGCCCACTAGACTAGATAATGGTAGAATATTGTTGCCCACAGATAGCGGGTACACCTTGATTACCCATTAGACCAGATAGTAGTAGTATGATGATGATCATAGATTAGATACATTTCTATTCTTGTTTTAACGCTTATTAATTATGCCCCTACTTAGCTTTTTTACCAATATATTTTCTTCCCCTAGTTCGTAGATTTGCTCTTCTCTTATTTTCATTGACAGGAAGTAATTCAGAGAGGAATGGACTTGAAATGGAGCAAAACGATCACCAGAGCTGGAGCTAGACTTAAGTTGTGTGGGATCACATGACCATGTGACCCCACACGGCACAGTCACCCCATCTTAGCACGACCATGTGCCACTTATTGAGGGAGGATGTGCCCCCTAGCATGACCATGCCTGGTTGGCCATGGGCAGCACTGCTGGGCCATGCCTTCTGACATGACCCGTACTGCCCAATCACAGGTGGGAACATGGTTGGGTTGTGCCACCTGGCATGACCCGTGTCTCTTCCCCCGTGTGAGGCAAGGTCGAGCCATGCCACCCTGGCATGGCTCGTGCCTTGGACATGCCACACTAGGCAGGGGTGTGTGGCCCCTTGGGGAGACACCACTCTTGGCCACCCTTTCATTTCGGGCGATCTTTATCGGCTCAAGGACGATCTTCGATGTTCTCCATCATCATCCGAACTTGGATTGGTTTTGAAGACTCTTCGTTGCGAAGGATAAGCATCTCTCTTTCTCTCCTTTCTAGTTTCATAGATTGGAATATAGGGTGTGTTTCTAAGAGTCTTTGGTTTTTTCTTCATATCTAGTGAGTAGTCTCTTTGTATTCTATGGTTTTGGGAGTATTTGTGATGTGGATTTGATGTAAACTCTATGGATTGCTTTTGTGCTTGGATTGATGATGTAGTTTGGCATAGTTCTTATTTGAGGAAATGCTTCAATGAATAGTTTATGCTTTGATCTCTTAAATGTATGCTTAAATGATGTGTTTGATTGAATGAATGTATGAATCAATCTCCATTAGGGGATATGCTCAAGGTTGTATGCTCAGGGAGTCCAATGTGATAACAGTAATCCTTTAACCGGATAATCTTAAGCATTTCCTTGATTTGGAGACCATGCCTATACAAGGATGGACTTTGTTTGCACTTAATGGGACTTCTCTCATCTCATGTTAGGTGATAACTTATGTAATCTAGAATGTATGTCTGAGGAGCCCTATGAGATAGGGGTAACCCTTTAACTAGACATTCTAAGTTACCATGCCTATTAATTACATTGGATAGCCACTAGGGGAGGCCTTGATTTGAGCATTCACGATGTCACTCCGATATTTAGCTAGGTTTCCCTCGATATTAAAACATAGAGATCAAGGCACTAACACCTCATAGAAGATCAAAGATCATCACAAGGAAACTAAACCTTAGGGCATTCCCTTTGATGTTCTTCCCTCGTTCACTGAGCCTCCTTTTTTCTAACCTTAGCTCATTTTCTTGTGTGATAACATTCACACTTTAGGCGAGTCTAACTAGTTCACACTTACAAACTCCCTAATGATTGTCAATCAGTCCTTGTAGATACGATATCTTTTATACTATTTGATGATATTTTCGTGCATTGCGGGAGAGCGATCAAGCTTTTGGCACCATTGCTGGAGACTAAGCAAGCAACATTAGGTGACTAGCTACCAAGCTAAATTAGACATTTCTTTTCTTTAGTGTAAATATTTCTACACACTTTCTTACACTTACTTTTTGCATACTTGTCTATATTTACTTTCCCATATAAAGAAACACAAAAATATAGTTGTTTTAGTTTTTACACTTACATAGAAACCCAAAAACATTCTTTCTGCAACTTTTCTTTTTGCATACTCTTATAGAAATATCAAAAACATTGTTTCTTTCATCATTATTTGAGAATACTTCTATTGTGCATACGAAGATTAATCTCTGCAAGAAATCGGTTACTTGTTGATCTTGGAATAGATAGAACGTTCAACCTCAAAAGAAGAGAGCAAAAAGCACTATTAAATACAGAGCAACCGCAGAACACCATGGCACATAATCTGAACAACAACAAGCTTCTAAAAAATTATGCAACTCCATATACTAGAATTTTTAGTTTCAACATCGCCAAACCTACTGTAAAGACTAACAATTTTGAAATCATTCCAGCATTCATATCCATGATACAACAACATCAGTTTGGGGGCAGAGCATTTAAGGACCCCAACCAACACTTGGAAACATTCTACGAGATTTGTGGAACCTTAAAGATGAATGGGATGCCTCCAGATTCAGTTAAGCTATTTCTATTTGGGGTTTCCCTACGAGACCAAGCAAAGCATGGTTGAACTCCCTCCCTCCCAACAACATTTCCTCCTGAACTCAGTGTGAACAAGTTTTCCTAGATAAATTCCTCCCACAAAGAAAGATTGTGTATATGAGGAATCTAATCGCCAACTTCAAGCAAAATGATACTGAGTCATTATTTGATGCTTGGGATCGATTTAAGGGAATGTTAAGGATGTGTACATGATCATGCATACATACAAATTTTGAGTATCAAATTTTGAGTGTTGTTATAATAGTATAACTTTATTTATTTCTTGTTTAGTATATATATGTACACATTTTTTTTTGGGTGAATAGAAAAATCTTATTCCAAGAAGTGAAGAAATAAACCATATTTAGAAGGGGGACCAAACCTGACCTTCTAATATGGAGAAAAATAACCTAATTTACAATTGGTAATCAAAAGCAAAGGTACTTCTGCCTTGAACTAATCTATAATCAATTCGAAGATGATCCATGAATCTCTATCCATTTTCTAGATTGACCTCCTTTTGAAGCTACGCCAGGGCTCTAGCTTCCAATCCTTTAACTAACAATCAACTTTTCCAGGAGCCCATGCAGGCTTTGAGTACAACTCCTGCATAGGTTCTTCAAACTCACAGCCCAGATCAAAACTCCATTGAGAAATTGGCACGCAATATTATAACAGGAATTTGTCAGCATACTTCAGAGTTATAGAATCAACAATCAACCGATGATCCTTCATGCTATAGAGAAAACAAAGAGTAAGATCTTCAACATATTCAACCAAAACAACTTGAAACCATTCAGATAATTATAAACTGGGAATCTTCAACTAATATAACAGAATCTCCATATATATTCAGCAGCACCAATCATAAGGAAGACTGACAGAATATCATCAACATACAAGCAGAAGCAACATCAGGGAAGATCATAACTATAAAAATAGCCTCTGATAGCCATAAAGCTAACTCCATAAACTAGGAATCTCCAGCTAGTATAACAATCTCCATATGTATTCAGCAGCACCAATCATAAAGGAAAACCGACAGAACACCATCACAAAGAAGAAAATCAGAACTATAACAATTTATAGTAGAATCCCCATATGTATTCGAAAATCAGAACACCATCGCACACAAACATCATGATATTCAGCAAAACATATTTCACCACTCCAGAACATAACAGAGATTCCTCAGAGACAAAATGTCACTCATACTTCAGATAGCATCATAATTAGACATCAGGGAAATACAGCATACTTCAGATTTATAATATCAACAAACATCAGCAAATATAACCTGGTAGACCCCGCATACAAATTCCTTTTTTCTTATCAGTCATATGATAAAACCATATAATCGGCGCACCCATCTCTTGAAAATTACACTTTAAAACAAAAGAGTTATAAAAACCAAATCCACATCTGAAAGAATGTTCCTCTGTCTTATTACATATCTGAAAAACCGAATTCATTGGAATTTATACATGAAAACCAGAAGGCCATCTTTTGCAGATCAGCAAGCGGTTGTATTCATGTAATAAATTTGCGGGCCAATCTGATATATGGCAAACCCAAATTGTCAGTCTTACATATACCATATAAGGTCTTATCCTCCTTCCAATCCATTAATATTATTTCTCCTTTAAAACAAAAGGCTTGGTTTGCGAGATAATCTACCGCAACATTTGCTTCTCTGAAAATGTGTGAGCACATCACTTTATTCTTTCTGATCAGGTGCTTTATTTTTAAAATAATCTGTCGAAATTCCCATCCTACCTTCGGGTACTTTATAATCTTCAAGGCAACTAGAGAATCAGATTCAAGCCAAACTGGCCTCATTCCCTTCACCATCTTATACCCACTTGGTTCAGGACATGGTCTATATGTGTCAGTCCCCACTAGGCTGACTACGTCACACCTAGCCCAAGTAATGTCTTTCTCGTCCAATAGATTCTAATTACTCTCATGTATTTCAGAGACTCATACTCTGAACATGTCATGCTCTGGCCAGAGGCTTTGAGTAACAATCCAACGATAGGCCTTGGGTATACATCCCATCGCAAGGAGTGGTGAATCCTTTGTAGGCTGTTCAAACATCTTCGGGCACTTCGGCTTATACCCAACCATCCTGGGTCCACACCTCCTTGGAGATGCTTGCTTAAGATGTTAAAGTATAAGTCTCCATGACCAAGATGACTTGAACACCGCAAGTCAAAGGAACATCGCACTTAAGCTGCAGTAAGAACTTCACTGACATGTCTATATGTAGACTACCATGTGAAGTTTTACAGCCAGTCACTCCAATGAACTAGTTCCCTTAACTAGCATTCATGTTTATCTCCGGACATCCCAATGTCACCAGCCAGTGAGAATCAGCTGATTATAGAATAACTCATGCTAGTCTCAACAGAATTGATAGTGCCCTTATTTATCAATTCATCGACTAGGGACAATTTCAATACTTCACAATTGCACATGTAGAGATAATCACTAGTTGTGAATTCATCACAAATTCTCTCATGCTGTGAATTGTATTGTGGGCATTCAGTAAATGAGTTTAAGATCTCAATCAAATTCACAGACATGTATACTCAAATAGTAAATATTCATTTATTAAAATAAATGTTTACAATCATAAGGCGATTGCCTTAGGACACTTCTCTCATATTACTAACAAACTACCACTTGGCCTAATGCCAATCGCTATGGTATCCAATACCACAGGCACTAACATGACCCTCAAACTTAATTTGAGGCAAGGCCTTAGTTAAAGGATCCGCTAAATTCCTTTCAGTGGAAATTTTCTCAATTTGTATATCATTCCTACTTATAATCACTCTGATCAGATGATAGCGGCGAAGCACATGTTTGGATCATTGATCAGACCTTGGTTCCTTTGCTTGTGCAATAGCTCCATTGTTGTCGCAATAAACCGGTATTGCTTCATCAATGGTTGGAACCACACCAAGTTCTGAGACGAACTTCTTGATCCAGACTGCTTCCGTGGTAGAATCCGCTACGGTGTCTTGTTTGGAACTCTTCCAACTTATTGCTCCTCCATTCAAAGTAAATACGTATCCAAACTGAGATTTGGAGTCATCCTTATCTGTCTGGAAACTGGCATCTGTATACCCACGTATTACCATATCTCCTTCTCCATATATTAGGAACACATCCTTAGTTCTTCTTAAGTACTTAAGGATTGTCTTGACAGCCGCCCAATGATCCATTCCTGGATCCGACTGGTATCTGCTCGTGATGCTCAGAGCATACGATACATCGGGCCTTGTACATAATATAGCATATATGATAGATCCTATCGCGGATGCATAAGGAATCTTATTCATGCAAATCCTCTCGTCTTCTGTGCGCGGACACATAGACTTTGAAAGGTTGATCCCATGCCTGATGGGAAGGTAACCTTTCTTGGATTCCGACATGCTAAACCATTTTAGCACTCGGTCTATATATGTAGACTGCGAAAGACCAAGCAACCGTTTTGATCTATCTCTATAGATTCTAATCCCAAGGATATAGGTTGCTTCTCCCAGGTCTTTCATGGAGAAAGTTTTGGACAACCAAATTTTAACTGTCTGTAAGACTGATATATCGTTTCCTATAAGTAATATGTCATCGACATATACTACTAGGAATACGATTGCACTCCCACTAACCTTCTTGTACACACAAGGTTCGTCAGGATTTTGTGAGAAATCAAACTCCTTGATTGTCTCATCAAAACGGATGTTCCAGCTCCTAGATGCTTGCTTCAGTCCATATATGGATCGTCGAAGCTTGCATACTTTGGTTTTATCAACCGATGTGAAACCTTCAGGTTGTTTCATGTACACATCCTCAAGTAGGTTTCTATTATGAAAAGCTGTTTTCACATCCATTTGCCATATCTCATAATCATAATGAGCTGCTATGGCTAGGAGCATCCGAATGGATTTAAGCATAGCCACTGGCGAATAGGTTTCATCATAATCAATTCCTTGTTTCTGACGATATCCTTTTGCCACTAATCTAGCCTTAAAGGTAACAACATTACCTTCCATGTCAGTTTTCTTCTTGAAAACCCACATGCACCGTATGGGCTTAATCCCTTCAGGTGGGTTAACCAAGTCTCATACTTGATTTTCATACATAGAATCTATTTCCGACTTCATGGGTTCAAGACATTTGTCCCTTTCTGAATTCTTCAGAACATCTTCATAACTGATAGGTTCGTCATCGCTTATGAGTAACACGTCGTTCGATTCACTTATGAGAAATCTGTATCTCTCTGGAATATTGCGTGTCCTATCAGACCTACGAAGAGGTGGTGTTGTTTTAGGTTCAACTGATAGCTCATCATTATGGGTTATTGGTTGTGGGTCTAGACTAGGTGTCTCTGTAATGTCTATTGGAGTTTCTTGAACTTCATCAAGTTCAATGCCACTCCCACTATTTTCTTGTAAAAGAAATTCTTTTTCCAGAAATACAGCATGCCTTGAAACAAACACCTTTTGTTCCAAGGGATGATAGAATTGGTAACTCTTCGTTTCCTTAGGGTATCCAATAAATAGACATTTATCAGACTTAGCATCTAATTTGTCTGATACAGTCCGCTTCACATAAGCAGGACAACTCCATATCTTAAGGTAAGTTAAGTGAGGTTTCTTACTATTCCATGTCTCATATGGAGTAGTAGAGACTACCTTGGTCGGGACTCTGTTTAGCAAGTAAACAACTGTCTTTAGTGCATAGCCCCAAAAGGATTTTGGAAGAGTTGCATGATTCATCATCGACCTAACCATGTCCATCAAGGTTCGGTTGCACCTCTTAGATACACCATTATGCTGTGGTGTATACGGCAGAGTCCATTGGGACAATATCCCATTGTTCCTAAGATAATCTTGAAACTCTTGACTTAAGTATTCACAACCCCGATCGGATCGAAGTATCTTAATACTTTTGCCAAGCTATTTCTCTACTTCATTTCTGAATTCTTTGAATTTCTCAAAAGTTTCAGATTTGTGTTTCATCAAGAACACATACCCGAATCGTGAGTGATCATCGATAAAGGTGATGAAGTAGCTATAGCCTCCTTGTGCAAGAGTTGACATTGGTCCACATACATCAGTATGTATTAGACCAAGCAATTCTCCCACTGGATTACCCTTTCCGAAAAAGGGTAATTTGGCCATCTTGCCTTTTAAGCATGATTCGCATGTATCAAATGAACCGGGTTCAAACGATTCCAAAATTCCACATCGGTGTAATTTGGTCATGCGTTTCTTACTTACATGGCCGAGACGACAATGCCACGTGTAGGAGTCTATTCGATTATCTATTCGAGCACATTTGTTGCTAACTTCGATATTGAAAACGTCACCGGATAAATCTAACGTGTAGATACCATTGCACAAAGTTCCATTCCCATAAAGAACGTCATTTAAAGTTATGTAACAACAATTGTTACTAAAAGTTAAATGATAACCCTTTTCATTCAAACATGAAATAGATACAATGTTCTTTATTAACGAAGGAACAAAATAACAATTATCCAATTCTAAGACACGTCCAGTAGGGAGCTTTAGCAAATATGTTCCGATGGCAACAGCAGCAATCTTTGCTCCATTTCCAACTCACAAATTCGCTTCTCCTTTGACGAGTCTTCTTCTATTCCTTAGCCCCTGTATGTCATTACATATATGTGAGCTACACCCAGTATCAAGTACCTAGGTATTTGAGAAAATAGAGTGACATTCAATAACGAAGATACCTGAAGAGGATGGGGCATCGAATGCCTTCTTCTTCAAGGACTCATGATAAACCTTGCAGTTTCTTCGCCAGTGACCCTCCTTGCCACAATGATGACAAGTTCCTTTTGGTGTTTTTTCAGTCTTTTTGGCTTTTTTCTTCTTTCCTTTATTCTGTTCTTTGGCCTTACTTTTAGAACCTTTCTTCGAGGAACCAACTAACAGTACTGTCTTCTGATCCTGCTTTACAGAAGACTCTACAGTCTTCAGCAGGTTGAGCAACTCAGGAATGGTAGTCTCCAGCTTGTTCATCCGATAGTTCATCACAAATTGTGAATAACTTTTGGGCAAACAATGCAGAATTAAGTCAATACTTAGTTTATGATCCATTGCAAAATCGAGTGTGCTCAGTCGCTCAATGTACCCCAACATCTTTAACACAAACTGTGAGGCAGAAGTGCCTTCCTGCATCCTAGAGGTGAAGAGGAGTCTGGAGACTTCGAACCTTTCGGATCTCGCCTGCTCTTCGAACAACTCATGAAGATGGAAGATGATGGTATAAGCATCCATATGCTCATGCTGCTTTTGCAGCTCAGGTACCATAGAGGCTAGCATGATGCAACTCGCAAGTTCAGAATCGGTCACATGTTTCTGATAGGCCAT
>JAGFNQ010007882.1:0-24291 GCA_024364735.1 Boesenbergia rotunda
CTCACCAGGACCCGGCTTCACTCACCAACCCGGCTTCACTCACCGGGATTTCCAATCACCTGGCTTCACTCACCAGGACCCGGCTTCACTCACCGGGATTTCCATCACCTGTCTTCACTCACCAGGACCCGACTTCACTCACCGGGATTTCAACCTAGCTTCACAAGCTTGGACCTGGCTTCACTCACCAGGGTTTCATGCCCAGTCCCCGACCAGGACTTTAACCCAAATTCACTCAACCAAACTTAAATCATTGTCAAACACCAAAACAACAACCGGGCCACACTGCATCAACACTCTCCTCCCTCGGCTCTCATCTCTCGGATATTTCCACCATGTGTGATTTTTCAAGTCCTGCAAACTCAATCACACACATCAAATACAACATAACACTCTAACCTTAAACATTTTCAACCACACACATCAAAACCATGATCTTCTAATTATTTAAGGGTCGATTGCCTCAACAATCTCCTCCTTTTTGATGTGTGGTAATATGTTTAAGTTAGAGATAAATAACAGCCAAAAAAACAATAGCAAAAGATAGCAATTGAAAAATAAGACATAGTAACCCTAAGAGGTAACCTCCCCCTTAATCTGTGTCTTCTCCCCATTTTCAATTTTAATCACAATCCAAGTTAAGTTTCCACTTAACAACAACAACATTAAAAATATAAGACATATTAGAACCTAAGAGGTACCTCCCCCTTAATCCATGTCTTCTCCCCATTTTTAACCTTTCAAGGTCTAAGTTAGACTAAATACCTAAAACTACCCATTTTAAGTCAAAATTCTAACTTAAACCACCCATTAATGTTTTGAAAATCACTACATTTTGTATGAAACTTTAAATCCAATTTTGTAATCATGTGACTTTTAAAAGCATGGCAAAGTATATAAAACATAAAATGGTTTTCAAAGGTTTAAAATGTCCAACTATGATCTTTGGGCAAAGTATCAATTGATTAAACACTTGCCTTCCCCATAGTTGGTCTAGTTTTCATATTCTGATACTTCTAATTGTTCAACTATGTGCCACAAACACAATTGAGCCAAATATATCACCCTAATAGATCAAGCACCCTTTTTCAAAGCTAATAACTCCAAGTCCATCCTATACTTCCACAAAATACATTCCAAGTCCTCTTCTTAAGGATGTAAATTCCGATTCGGGATGATGCTTGGTAAAGATGTCGGCTAGGTTCGACTTCAATTCAACATAGTGTAGTTCTATGTCTCCCCTTGCCACATGGTCTCTAATGAAGTGATGTTTCACTTCAATGTGTTTTGTCCTAGAGTGGTGAACCGGGTTTTTAGTTAAGTTAATTGTACTTATATTATCACACAAGACTTTGACCTTGGTGTAATGTAGCTCATAATCCTCTAAGGTGTGCATGATCCAAAGAAGTTGGGAAACACACCCACCCATTACCACATATTCCGCCTCCGTTGTTGATAGGGCAACGCATGGTTGTTTCCTACTACTCCAACTAACTAGGGAAGACCCAAGGAATTGACAACCTCCACTTGTACTCTTCCTATTTAGCTTACAACCCGCATAGTCCGAGTCGGTGTATCCAATTAAATCAACACTAGGGGTTCTAGGATACCAAAGTCCGACATTGAGGGTACCTTTTACATAACTTAAGATCCTCTTGACTACAACTAAATGGGACTCTTTGGCACAAGATTGGTACCTTGAACACATACCTACCGCAAAAAGTATATCGTGTCTACTAGTGGTTAGGTATAGGAGGCTACCAATCATGCTTCTATATTGCTTAGAGTCTACCATTTTCCCTTCAAGGTCACTATCCATTTTAACATTGGTTCCTATGGGTGTAGATGCTACCTTAGCATTTTCTAAACCAAATTTCTTTAACATTTCCTTAGCATATTTTGATTGAAAGACATATGTCCCTTCATTTGTTTGCTTAACTTGATGGCCTAAAAAGAAGGTTAACTCTCCTACAAGACTCATCTCAAATTCATCTTCCATACACTTGATGAATTCTTGTAGAAAGTCATTATTTGTTTTTCGTTTTCTATCCTTTTACTAAATCCTATAAAAATCTCTAGGGTATCATCCTTATGTTTTAAGAAATAAATCCACGTAAACCTAGAAAAATCATCTACTATGTAACGCCCGCCCTTATATCTACTCTCGGGGCGGGGTTACGTACCATCAATCATATAATTTTAACATAAAAGCAAAAGTGCAAGGACTAAGTACTGAGTATGCTTGCTAAAACTGTCAAGTGATATTTACAAGTGATAAGCATACTAGTCAGTTCATGCCAATCAGATATCATACTTTAATGATTAGACTATGGTAGATGCATAGCAAGTTCAGTAAATAAATCATGATAGTGAGGTTATACATTCCATTGCAAGGCATCATGAATTCACATCCTAGAACATCATTTAGAAGCATAGTCATAGGTTTCCATGCATAATAATCGTTCATAAGATTGAGTCTAAAGGAAGTCTAGAATATCAAGTGAAATATCTTAATCAAGAGTTATCCTATAACATGATAGGTTCACAAGTAGTTCAACTCACAACATAATCAAACATAATCAAGTATAAGAGTAATCCAAGTGTAATCACTAACATTCATTATCAAGGAAACATTAACATAAGCATAGTAAAGTAGATATAAGAATCATTCTTTCCCGAGCCACCACCCCACTCATCTTCAGCCCTCCTGCCTCTTCCTTTAGTTTAAGTGTCCCTTACCCTTATCTGCAGCATAAGACAACACATAAACTAGTAAGCACAAATGCTTAGTAAGGATCCTGTCCTACTCGCAAAATCTATACGGAAGAATACAACATGTACACATAATGAATCATAAGCATGAGTTTATCATAGCATACTAAACATCAAAGTTTCTAATCAAGCAGTATAAAGTATCTTAAGCATATCCTTCACATATAATAAATGTTTTCAAAACAATTCCATAAATGTATTACTTAAAAATACTTTAACATCATATAGGGGCCCAGTTGTGTACCACATTAAGCGCGTTCCCTAATGAATTGGGGTAGCGAGCCACCAACCCATTAGAGCAGGACCCTTCCGTCCTACCGGAGCCATGACCTTCAGTTAACATGTACCCCGGATTTTTTTAACGACCCCCTTGCGAGTCGGGTACACAACTTTCAAAGTAAAATACTTATCATGCTTTTACATATATGCTAAGGAGTACTCCAAATCCATTCTCAAGGGACACACCACTCTTCAAGGGTGCTCATGATCCCATAGGGACACACCACACAACATAAGGGGTGCTCTTGATCCAATACTTAGTGGAGTATCCTTTCAAGCATTTTATCATACACACCACATGCAATTCTTAAGGGTGCCCCATGGGCTATAAGACAAGCTCATACATACATCATATTTCAACCACTTAAACATACTTTATATATGATAAGATTGGTCACATAAATTATATTCATATCATAGGAAGTGGTAGCATGCTTCATGGGTTAAATTAATTCTTCCCAACCCTAAAACTAGGGTTTGTCCGAAAATCATAGGGTAGGGGTAGGTTAGGTTTTTGACATCAAACATCCCATACAATCATCACATATATATACATCATGTATCATACTAAGCATAGCATACATCATGGGGTAATCAACCTTCACAACCCTAATGTTCATGCCTTGGCCGAATATTACATGCTAGGGAAAGTTAAGTTTTCCAATCAAGCATTCCATTTAAACATCACATGCATATACATATCATCTTACTAAACATAAACCTATCTCATAGGGTAGTTTAACCTTCACAAATTCTAACATCTTCATGTTGGCCGAAGGGTGTAGGGCAGGGAAAATTAGGGTTTTTGAAATCAAACATTCACACAAACATTTACACAAACACCATGTATACACTATCATGCACTACACTAAGCATAGGATACATCCTAGAGTAATTCAATCCCTCACTAACCCTAGGGTTTTGTTCATCCCAACATGAAGAGAAAACATCATATACATATACCCTAAGTCTCAAGGGGTCTCTTCATGCATCAAGGAGTAGCCAAGGTCTCCCCCTTGGGGGTGGCCGAAACTTGCACAAGGGGAATCCCCCATTTTCGAAACAAGGAAGAAGAAGGAATTATACAACAACAATTACACTGCAGGCGAGGGGATACTTACATCCTTTTGCTTGAATTTCACCTTCTCTAACTCCTTAGGGTACCCCTGGTTGAAGGAGGGGTGAGAGTTCCCCTTGTTAGAACTTCTCTAGAACCCTTGGCCCTAGTAGAGGGCAAGATCCTTGGATGGGGTCTTCTTCCTTCCAATTCCCTAGGGTTTGAACCCTAGGATGTATTTTTGAAAATGAAAAGCAGAAGGGCTTCTAGGTTTTCGGTGGGGAGAGTGGGGAAGAAGAAGAATGATACTTCTTTCCTCCTCTCTTATTTATACTATTCTCATGAAGGGACATGTCTCTTCACTTCCCTAGCTTTAACTAGCACGTTTCTTATTCTCTTAACATGAAACACTCTTGGTGCATTGGCTAAGACATGATTAGTGTAACTAGGAGGTTCAAGGTTCGATCCTTGCTTCCTCCTTTCTACACTTTCTTTTTATCACATTTTGCACTAATCCACATCAAAGCCCATTAAGCCAAGCCCATCATGACATTTCATAATAATTTTTCATGAATTCATAACATTTCATATGAGAAAATTTTGGGGTGTTACAATCCCCCGCACCTTATAAAAAGTTCGTCCCGAACTTAAAACAGTTCCGGATACTTTAATGGCATTGCCTCCTCTCGTTCCCAGGTGGCTTCTTCGAATTGCTCGTTCCGCCACAGAACCTTTACTAAGGGCACTTCTTTGTTCCTTAGCTTTTTGACTTCCCGATCTAGGATCTGAATAGGTCGGCGTTCGGAACTTAGGTTCTCTTGGTCTTGTACTGGTTGGGGCTCTATCATTTGATTCACATCAGAGGTACATTTCCTGAGCATTGATACATGGAAGACATTGTGGATAATCGACATTTCTGGCAGTAGCTCCAGTTCGTAGGCCACTTTGCCTACCCGTCTCAGGATCTGATACGGTCCCACATATCGCGGACTCAGCTTCCCTCTCTTCCCGAATCTCATCACCCCTCTCATAGGGGCCACTTTAAGGAATACTGAATCCCCAACATCAAACTCTAGTGGTCTGCGTCGCTTATCAGCGTAGCTTTTCTGCCGACTCTGAGCCGTCTCTATCCTCTGGCGGATATTCTTTATAGCCTGAGTGGTTTCATCTATAATATCAGTCTAGAGTCCTATCTCCTTCTTTTCACCACTCTCAAGCCAGCATATAGGAGATCTGCATTTCCTTCCGTATAGTGCTTCGTACGGTGCCATCCCGATAGTAGCCTGATAACTGTTGTTATAAGTAAACTCTGCCAGGCTCAGGTATCGACACCAGCTTCCCTTGAAGTCCAAGGCACAAGCTCGTAACATGCCCTCTAATATCTGATTCACTCTTTCAGTCTACCCGTCAGTCTGGGGGTGAAAGGCCGTACTGAATTTCAGCTTCGTGCCAAGAGCCTTCTGCACGTGTCTCCAAAAATCTGAAGTAAATCGACCATCCCGATAAGAGATAATGGTCTTGGGAACCCCGTGTAGTCGGACAATTTCCTTGACATACAGTTGAGCCAACTGCTCTACTGAGTAGGTCATCCTGATAGCCAGAAAATGGGCAGACTTGGTTAGCCTGTCCACAATAACCCATATACCATCATATCCTTTCGTTGTTCTAGGCAGCCCTGAGATGAAATCCATAGAGATGTCCTCCCATTTCCACTCGGGGATCGGCAGAGGTAGGCCTCTGGTGTTCTGCTTTGACCCTCTGGCAGGTCAAACACATACTGATATAGTGGGCTACATCTCGCTTCATACCGGACCACCAAAACTTGCTCTTCAGATCTTGATACATCTTGGTAAACCTAGGATGCATCGTATAAGGCGTTCCGTGAGCTTCCTCGAGGATTCTTGTCCGTAAGTCGGAGTCGTCGGGAACACATAATCGATCCCGAAGATATAAGACTCCACTGTCTGAAATCCGAAATCCATCGTCCTTGCCTTCGAGAACCTCTTGCCTGATCCTCTGAAGGCTCGGATCATGATTCTGCTTTTCCAGAACATCGTCGAATAATGTCGACGTAATCATCAGGGTGGATAACTGTCCTGATATGATTTCAATCCCGTAATTCATAATTTCTTCCCCTAAGGGTTGTGACGAGGCTGATAAAGACATCAAAGCAGCACATAATTTCCTACTGAGTGCATCGGCTACCTTGTTGGCTTTCCCCGGATGGTACAGGATCTCACAGTCATAATCCTTGACCAATTCGAGCCATTTACGCTGTCTCATATTCAGATCTTTCTGGATGAAGAAATATCACAGACTCTGGTGATCTTTATAAACTTTACACTGAGTTTCATATAGATAGTGCCTCCATATTTTTAGCGCAAAGACCACCGCTGCTAATTCTAAGTCATGGGTAGGATAGTTTCTTTCATGTTCCTTCAGCTGCCTAGAGGCATAGGCAATTACCTTCCCATTTTGCATAAGCACAGCTCCGAGTCCCAGTTCGGATGCGTTGCTGTACATATCGAAACCCATATCGCTTTCTGGAAGAGTCAATATCGGAGCGCTAGTCAGCCTCCTTTTCAGTTCAGTAAAGCTCTTCTCACATTCATCGGTCCATACATATTTCTTGTCTTTCTTTGTAAGAGCTGTCATAGGGGCTGCAATCCGAGAGAAGTCCTCTACGAATTTTCTGTAATAACCTGCTAGCCCGAGGAAACTTCTGATTTCGCTGGCATTCTTGCGTCTGATCCAGTTACTCACAGCTTCGATTTTTTTTTTCTGGATGCTAGAATCACTGTTTTGTTTGTCTAATATATCCTCGAACAGTGTCGGTGATAGGGTCATAAATGGCTTCCTGGTATAATTATACACATACATCGTAATTATATACTTATCGTGATTATGGGTAACCCAACTCATATTATGCTTCCCAAGTATTCGTCCTTATTTGTCGGATGATTAATATAGGGTAAATGAGATCTTATTTATTATATCACCAAAATTTATTTTATCCCGTCTTATAAGTATACATACAAAACTAGTCCAACTCAGTGAGCAAGATGGGCTGCCGTTATGCCCAACATATAGAACATCATAGCGATGACTACCACCCCCTCGCTCATATCTCCTTGGCCCGCCTCAGGATCCTCTACCGTTTCCATCGGGTCTTCTTCTTCAATCTCGAGAATCCCCTCGACCGCTTCAAGGTCTTCCTCGAACATCTCGAGCATCTCGGGATCCTCCTCGAAGGGCTCGGGATCCTCCTCGTATGGCTCGGGGTCCTCCTCGTAGGGCTCGGGATCCTCCTCGAATGGCTCGGGGTCCTGCGCGAATGGCTCGGGATCCTCCTCGAAGGGCTCGGGATCCTCCTCGAACGGCTCGGGGTCCTCCTCAAATGGCTCGGGATCCTCCTCCGAGTCCCCCAGATCTTCCGGGAACTCATGACGGAGAATCTGCTTACATAATTCCGCATATGAGATACAGCATCCGTGCTGTCCCCAGATCTGATGCGCAACCTGTAACGCCCGCCCTTATATCTACTCTTGGGGCGGGGTTACGTACCATCAATCATATAATTTTAACTTAAAATAACAAGCAAAAGTGCTAGGACTAAGTACTGAGCATGCTTGTTTAAAACTATTAAGTGATATTTACAAGTGCTAAGCATACTAGTCAGTGCAAGCCAATCAGATATCATGCTTTAATGATTAGAACATGGTAGGTGCATAGCAAGTTCAGTAACACATAAATCATGGTAGTGAGGCTTTACATTTCAGTGCAAGGCATCATAAATTCACATCCTAGAACATCATTTAGAAGCATAGTCATAGGTTTCCATGCATAATAACAGTTCATAAGATTGAGTCTAAACGAAGTCTAGAACATCATGTGAAATATCTTAATCGAGAGTTATCCTATAACATGATAGGTTCACAAGTAATTCAACTAACAACATAATTAAACATAATCGAGCATAAGAGTAATTCAAGTGTAATCACTAACATTCAAGAGTACCAACCCTAATCACTAACATTCATTGTCAAGGAAACATCAACATAAGCATAGTAAAGTAGATATAAGAATCTTTCTTTCCCGAGCCACCACCCCACACATCTTCAGCCCTCCTGCCTCTTCCTTTAGTTTAAGTGTCCCTTACCCTTATCTGCAGCATAAGACAACACATAAACTAGTAAGCACAAATGCTTAGTAAGGATCCTGTCCTACTTGCAAAATCCATACGGAAGAATACAACTTGTACACATAATGAATCATAAGCATGAGTTTATCATAGCATACTAAACATCAAAGTTTCTAAGCAAGCAGTATAAAGTATCTTAAGCATACCCTTCACATATAATAAATGTTTTCAAAATAATTCCATAAAGGTATTACTTAAAAATACTTCAACATCATATAGGGGCCCAGTTGTGTACCACATCAAGTGCGTTCCCCCATAAATTGGGGTAGCGAGCCACCAACTTATTAGAGCAGGACCCTTCCGTCCTACCGGAGCCATGACTTTCAGTTAACATGTACCCCAGATTTGTTTAACGACCCCCTTCCGAGTCGGGTACACAACTTCCAAAGTAAAATACTTATCATGCTTTTACATATATGCTAAGGAGTACTCCAAATCCATTCTCTAGGGACTCACCACTCTTCAAGGGTGCTCATGATCCCATAGGGACACACCACACAACATAAGAGGTGCTCTTGGTCCCATAGGGACACACCACACAACATAAGGGGTGCTCTTGATCCCATACTTAGTGGAGTATCCTTTCAAGCATTTTATCATAACACATCACATGCAAATTCATAAGGGTGCCCCATGGGCTGTAGGACATGCTCATACATACATCATAATTCAACCACTTAAGCATACTTTATATATGACAAGATTGCTCACATAAATCATATTCATATCATAGGAAGTGGTAGCATGCTTCTTGATTTATTTGAATTCTTCCCAACCTAAAACTAGGGTGTGGCCGAATGATGTAGGGTAGGGGTAGCTTAGGTTTTTGACATCAAACATCCCATACAAGCATCACATATATATATACATCATGTATCATACTAAGCATATCATACATCATGGGGTAATCAACCTTCACAAACCTTAATATTCATGCCTTGGCCGAAAGTTACATACTAGGGAGAATTTAGTTTTCAAATCAAGCATTCCATTCAAACATCACATACATATACATATCATCTTACTAAACATAGGCATATCTCATAGGGTAGTTTAACCTTCACGAACCCTAACCTTAGGTGTTGGCCGAAAGTCATAGGGTAGGGGGAATTAGGGTTTTTGCAACTAAACATTTACACAAACATTTACACAAACACCTTGTATACACTATCATGCAATACAACATTTATACAAACATTTATCCAAACACCATGTATACACTATCATGCAATACCCTAAGCAAGGATACATCATAGGATAATCATGCAACCCTAAACATAGGATACATCATAGACCAAACATTTATACAAACACCTTGTCTACACTATCATACCATACACTAAGCATGGATACATTATAGGATAATTCAATCCTCACTAACCCCTAGGGTTTTGTTCATGGCCGAATGGTGTAGGGTATTCAACCCTAGTTTTTCTTCATCACAACATGAAGAGGAACAACATATATATATATCCTAAGTCCCAAGGGGTCTCCTCATGCATCAAGGAGTAGCCAAGGTCTCCCCCTTGAGGGTGGCCGAAACATGCACAAGGGAATCCCCCATTTTCAAAAACAAGAGAACAAAAGAATCATGCACAACAATTACACTGCAGGCGAGGGGATACTTACATCCTTTCGCTTGAATTTCACCTTCTCTAAATACTTAGGGTACCCTTGGTTGATGGAGGGTGAGAGTTCTCTTTGCTAAAACTTCTCTAGAACCCTTGGCCCTAGTAGAGGGAAAGATCCTTGGATGGGGTCTTCTTCCTTCCAATTCCCTAGGGTTAGATCCCTAGGGTGTACTTTTCGAAAAATGAAGAAGGAGGAGAGGGCTCTATGTTTCGGTTTTTAGAGTGGGGAAGAAGAATGAAACTTCTTTCCCCCTCTCTTATTTATATTACTCTCATGAAGAGACATGTCTCTTCACTTCCCTAGCTTTAACCAGTACATTTCTTATTCTCTCAACATGAAACACTCTTGGTGCATTGGTTAAGACATGGTTAGTGTAACTAGGAGGTTCAAGGTTTGATCCTTGCTTCCTCCTTTCTACACTTTTTTTTTATTACATTTTGCACTAATCCACATCAAAGCCCATTAAGCCAAGCCCATCATGACATTTCATAATAATGTTTCATGAATTCATATCATTTCATATGGGAAAAATTTGGGGTGTTACACAACCTCTCTCGCCCGAATGGGCAATGAACGAAGAAAAGCTCTGATCCTATGATCGTCCATGACTGGAAACCCTTCCTGCTCCAGTTTCCAGAATAGCCGATCCAAAAACCCCATGTTGCCTTGAATTCCCCAAGTCGGACAGTACTCAACTGCCTCTATCCGCTCCATCAGCTCGCGGCACCTCTCGGTGTAGTTCTCATGCAACATCTGGAATTGAAAAGAAAATGACATAGTTAGTACTAAACCGACCAAGCCTAGTACAAAACCATTTCCTTTTCAATTCGCAAATATATACAGATGAAAAACACACACCCAATCGGTTTAGTTTACCCAAGTGATTAAAATATGTAACAACCCCCTACACCAAATTCTAAATTATTAATATATATATATATATAAGAGAACGTATCGTTCATGTTCACATATCTTACAATTACTTGTCATTATCTATCATACAGGTGATACATAAACTAACATAAGAATTAACATTACTTTCACTTGTTATGCAAGTATAAATCATCTCCATATAATCATTATTGTACATGAAATAAAGTAAAGCGAGGTTAGGATCTCTTACTTGGAAGCGGCAGGATGAAGCTTGATGTGTGTGTAGTGGAGGGGAAACCTGCTCTGATACCAACTTGTAACGCCCGCCCTTATATCTACTCTCGGGGCGGGGTTACGTACCATCAATCATATAATTTTAACATAAAATAAAAGCAAAAGTGCAAGGACTAAGTACTGAGTATGCTTGCTAAAACTGTCAAGTGATATTTACAAGTGATAAGCATACTAGTCAGTGCATGCCAATCAGATATCATGCTTTAATGATTAGACCATGGTAGATGCATAGCAAGTTCAGTAACACATAAATCATGATAGTCAGGTTATACATTCCATTGCAAGGCATCATTAATTCATATCCTAGAACATCTTTTAGAAGCATAGTCATAGGTTTCCATGCATAATAATCGTTCATAAGATTGAGTCTAAAGGAAGTCTAGAATATCATGTGAAATATCTTAATCAAGAGTTATCCTATAACATGTGTAACGCTCCGAAATTTCCTATATGAAATATTAGGAAATATATAAATTCATGAATATGAAATATGGTGAAATTCATGAAATAGTATCATGAAATATTATGAATTCATAAATATGAAATATTATGGAAATTCATGAAATAGTATCATGAAATATTATGAAATATTATGAATTCATAAATATGAAATATTATGGAATTCATGAAATAGTATCATGAAATATTATGAAATATTATGAATTCATAAATATGAAATATTATGAAATTCATGAAATAGTATCATGAAATATTATGAATTCATAAATATGAAATATTATGGAATTCATGAAATAGTATCATGAAATATTATGAAATATCATGAATTCATAAATATGAAATATTATGGAATTCATGAAATATTATCATGAAATATTATGAAATATATGAATTCATGGAATATAATTAATATTATGAAATTTCATGATGGGCTTGGCTTAATGGGCTTGGATTAGTGCAAAATGTGATAAAAAGAAAATAAAGAAGGGAGGAAGCAAGGATTGAACTTGCACTAGCAATGTCTTAACCATTGCACCAAGCCATGTTTCTTGTTGAGAGAATAAGAAACATGCTTGTTAAGTGTGTAAGAGTGAAGAGACATGTCTTTTCATGAGAAAAGTATAAATAAGGGGAAGTTGGAGTAACTTCCTTCTCTTCTCTTCTTCTTCCTCTTCACTCTTCCCCACCGAGACCCTCTCCCCTCTCCTTCTCATTTTCGAAAATCAAGTCTAGGGTTCTAGCCCTAGAAAAGTTGGAAGGAAGAAGACCTTTGAAGGTTCTTGCCACTACTAAGTCTAAGGAGCCCTAGAGAAGATTCGGAAAGGATTTTCACTTGCCCTACAAATCTAGGGTACCCTACGGAGTAAGAGAAAGAGAAATCCAAGCGAAAGGATGTAAGTATCCCCTCGCCTGCAGTGTAATAGTTCTTGAATGTGGTATCCTTTAACATGTTGTAAACAAAAACCTAGGGTTTTTGTTCTTGTATGTTTCGGCCACCCCCCTTAGGGGAAGGCCTTGTTTTCTTTTGTTACATGATTAGACCCTTGACACTTAGGGAATATGTGTATATTGATTTCCTTCATGATAGTTGAACAAAAGGGGAGAAGAACTAAGGTTTTGGTTCTTGTAAGATTCGGCCACCCCCTTAGGGGAAGGCCTTGTTCTCTTTTGTTACATAATTAGACACTTGGAACTTAGGATATATGTATATGTGTGGTTTATGCAAAATGTTGTGAACAAAACCTAGGGTTACACCCTTGTGTAGGTTTCGGCCAACACCCAAGAAGGGACCTTGGTTACCCCTAGATGCATGTGAAGACCCCTTGGAATTTAGAGTATACCTATATGTTGTGTCCCTACATTTTTGTGATAGCAAAACCTTGGGTTTTGAACTTGGATGGGTTTCGGCCAAGGCTTAGAAAAAGGGGTTAGTGAGGGTTGAATTATCCTACAATATATCCATGTTTAAGATTAAGTATACAAGGTGTTCTAATAAATGTATGTGTGAATGATTAATGCAAAAGTCTTAATATTTCCCTACTCTTGATGTTTCGGCCAACCCACTAGGACTAGGGTTTGTAAAGGTCAAACTACCCTATGATATATGTTTATGGTTGGGGATGATCACATGTATATGTATGTGGTGTTAAATGGAATGGTTGATGAGGAAACCTTAATTGTTAGCATGCTTTGATATGTTTATGTATGAGGTGTTTTAAATGAGATGTCTGATTGAAATCTTAATTGATAGCATGCTACCACTTTCTACGATATGAGTATGACCTATGTGACCAAAGCTTGTCAGGTCTAAGGTAGGTTAAGTGGTTGAAATATGATGTATGATGAAATATGATGAACATGTATGAAATGTGATGTATATATGAACATGTATGACATATGATGCATGTATGAACATGTATGAAATATGATGAATATATGAACATGTATGAAATATGATGTATGTATGAACATGCCTTATAGCCCATGGGGCACACTTATGAAATTGCATGTGATATGTTAAAATGCTTGAAGGGATACTCAAATAGTATGGGATCAAGAGCACCCGAATGTGTGGTGTGTCCCTAGGGGATCTAGAGCACCCTTGAAGAGTGGTGTGTCCCATAAGAGTAAATATGGAGTATTCCTTAGCATATATGTAACAGCATGATAAGTATTTTACTTTTAAGTTGTGTACCCGACTCGGAAGGGGGTCGTTAAATAAATCCGGGGTGCATGTTAACGTGGCTCCGGTAGGACGGAAGGGTCCTGCTCTAATGACTTGGTGGCTCGCTACCCCAATTCATTAGGGAACGCGCAATAGTTCCGCGCGATAGTTGGTACACAACAGGGCCCGATATGATATGGATGTATTTTTAAGTAATACCATTATGGAAATGTTTTGAAAACATTCATTGAAAATATTTGTAATATGTGAAGAGTATGCTTGAGGTACTTGATACTGCATGTTAGAAACTTGGATGTTTAACATGCTTTGATGAACTCATGCTTATGATTTATTATGTGTACATGTTATGCTTTCGTATGGTTTTAGCGAGTAGGACAGGATCCTTACTAAGCATTTATGCTTACTAGTTTATGTGTTATCTTATGCTGCAGATAACACTTAAATGGATGGAAGAGGCAGGAGGCTGAAGATGTGTGGGGTGGTGGCTCGGGAAGAAAGATTTCTATATCTACATATTTATGCTTATGTTATGCTCCTTGACAATGAATGATAGTGATTAGGATTGATATTGCATGATAATAGTTACACTTGGAATTTTCATATACTTGATTTATTGGATTATATTATGGTGTGAAATAATATGTGAACTTGATAATTTTTGCAAGCATGCTTAGTACCTAGTTCGCTTAAGTCCTTGCATTGTTGTTTTAATGTCATGCTAGGAGATAGAAATAGAAAAAAAAATATTACTATATGATTGAATGTACGTAACCCCGCCCCGAGAGTAGATATAAGGGCGGGCGTTACAACATGATAGGTTCACAAGTAGTTCAACTCACAACATAATCAAACATAATCAAGTATAAGAGTAATCCAAGTGTAATCACTAACATTCATTATCAAGGAAACATTAACATAAGCATAGTAAAGTAGATATAAGAATCTTTCTTTCCCGAGCCACCACCCCACACATCTTCAGCCCTCCTGCCTCTTCCTTTAGTTTAAGTGTCCCTTATCCTTATCTGCAGCATAAGACAACACATAAACTAGTAAGCACAAATGCTTAATAAGGATCCTGTCCTACTCGCAAAATCCATACGGAAGAATACAACATGTACACATAATGAATCATAAGCATGAGTTTATCATAGCATACTAAACATCAAAGTTTCTAAGCAAGCAGTATAAAGTATCTTAAGCATACCCTTCACATATAATAAATGTTTTCAAAACAATTCCACAAAGGTATTACTTAAAAATACTTTAACATCATATAGGGGCCCAGTTGTGTACGACATCAAGCGCGTTCCCTAATGAATTGGGGTAGCGAGCCACCAACCCATTAGAGCAGGACCCTTCCGTCCTACCGGAGCCATGACCTTCAGTTAACATGTACCCCGGATTTGTTTAACGATCCCCTTCCGAGTCGGGTACACAACTTTCAAAGTAAAATACTTATCATGCTTTTACATATATGCTAAGGAGTACTCCAAATCCATTCTCAATGGACACACCACTCTTCAAGGGTGCTCATGATCCCATAGGGACACACCACACAATATAAGGAGTGCTCTTGATCCCATACTTAGTGGAGTATCCTTTCAAGCATTTTATCATACACATCACATGCAATTCATAAGGGTGCCCCATCGGTTATAAGACAAGCTCATACATACATGATATTTCAACCACTTAAACATACTTTATATATGACAAGATTGGTCACATAAATTATATTCATATCATAGGAAGTGGTAGCATGCTTCATGGGTTAAATTAATTCTTCCCAACCCTAAAACTAGGGTTTGGCCGAAAATCATAGGGTAGGGGTAGGTTAGGTTTTTGACATCAAACATCTCATACAATCATCACATATATATACATCATGTATCATACTAAGCATGACATACATCATGGGGTAATCAACCTTCACAACCCTAATGTTCATGCCTTGGCCGAATATTACATGCTAGGGAAAGTTAAGTTTTCCAATCAAGCATTCCATTTAAACATCACATGCATATACATATCATCTTACTAAACATAAACCTATCTCATAGGGTAGTTTAACCTTCACAAATCCTAACATCTTCATGTTGGCCGAAGGGTGTAGGGCAGGGAAAATTAGGGTTTTTGAAATCAAACATTCACACAAACATTTACACAAACACCATGTATACACTATCATGCACTACACTAAGCATAGGATACATCCTAGAGTAATTCAATCCCTCACTAACCCTAGGGTTTTGTTCATCCCAACATGAAGGGAAAACATCATATACATATACCCTAAGTCTCAAGGGGTCTCCTCATGCATCAAGGAGTAGCCAAGGTCTCCCCCTTGGGGGTGGCCGAAACTTGCACAAGGGGAATCCCCCATTTTCGAAACAAGGAAGAAGAAGGAATTATACAACAACAATTACACTGCAGGCGAGGGGATACTTACATCCTTTCGCTTGAATTTCACCTTCTCTAACTCCTTAGGGTACCCTTGGTTAAAGGAGGGGTGAGAGTTCCCCTTGTTAGAACTTCTCTAGAACCCTTGGCCCTAGTAGAGGGCAAGATCCTTGGATGGGGTCTTCTTCCTTCCAATTCCCTAGGGTTAGAACCCTAGGATGTATTTTCGAAAATGAAAAGGAGAAGGGATTCTAGGTTTTCGGTGGGGAGAGTGGGTAAGAAGAAGAATGAAACTTCTTTCCTCCTCTCTTATTTATACTATTCTCATGAAGGGACATGTCTCTTCACTTCCATAGCTTTAACTAGCACGTTTCTTATTCTCTTAACATGAAACACTCTCGGTGCATTGGCTAAGACATGATTAGTGTTACTAGGAGGTTCAAGGTTCGATCCTTGCTTCCTCCTTTCTACACTTTCTTTTTATCACATTTTGCACTAATCCACATAAAACCCCATTAAGCCAAGCCCATCATGATATTTCATAATAATGTTTCATGAATTCATAACATTTCATATGGGAAAATTTTGGGGTGTTACATACTATGACTAGGCAATATTTACTCCCTACAAGTGAGGGAATGCTATGGCAATCAAATAGGTCTATATGAAAAAGTTCAAAAGGTAATGAAGTATTAGTTAGTGTTTTACCTTTGTGTGATGCTTTTGATTGCTTACCCTCTTGGCATGCATCACACAACTTGGTCTTCTCGTACTTGATCATTTGTAGCCCCTTCACCAACTCTTCCTTGGCCACTCTTGCAATGCTTCTCATGTTGATAGGTCCAAGTCTCCGGTGCCACAACCATCCTTCTTCTTCTTTGGACATGAAACACTTAGCAACATTGTTAGTAGTATAAGTAAGATCAAGATAATATAGATTCGCTTCTCTAAACCCTTCTAAAATGGTAGAATTTGATTCATTATGCTTTATTATACATTTTTCCTAGCATGAAATTAAACTCTAAAACCGGCATCACATAATTGACTTACACTTAATAAATTGAACTTCATATCTTTGATTAGAAGTACCTTATGTATGGAAATGGTAGAAGATATCTCAATTGCGCTCCTACCAATGATTTTCAACTTTTCACTATTCTCAAAGGAGACCTGATAAGTACCATTTTATTGATTATTTTAGTTGCTAAATTTCATGTTTGACCCATGTTTTACTTGCTTAATTGTGAATTTACCCTAGGTTTTAGAACTTACCTCTATTTTTGACTTAATTACAAATCTGCACATATTTGGATTGTTTGACCACTAAATTTTTGATATATTTTTTGTAGGCATGAAAGGTTCATGGGCCTAGGGCATATTGGGTCAAACTTGAGTCCGAAGAGGACCTAGATCGAGTTATTAAGCTTAGGATTAATCCGGGCCGTCCGATTCAAAAGCGGCTAGATCTGAGCCATCTGGGACCATCTGAAGCAATCCAAGCTAGGGTTAGGGCTGATCAAGTACTCTGATCAAGATCTGAAGGTTTCATCCCAATCAGAGCTTATTCAACCGTTGGATCAAACTCAGAGGGCTCTAGACTGTCCATTCAAAGATTAGGTTGATCTGGACCATCCATCGCACATCTGGAGGATCCAAACTACCACGAGCTAGATCCTGACGCTTGATCAACATCATCAAAATTTTGAATTAAATCAGAGCAAGATCAGCCGTTGGATTTCCTCAAATCAATCTGGGTCGTCCATTATTAAGTACTTAAGCAAATTTTCCCAGCACTTCTCCTCGTCGCGTCTTCTTCGCCGCAACCGAGTTCTTCAGCTAGTTCTTAGTTTTTCTTCAGTAGTTCTTCAATCCAAGGGGCGCGACCCCTCAATTGCTTGCTTAGATCGAGTGATAGGTCATTGGTGAGCTCATCCGTGAAGTTTCTAGCCTCAACATGCCCAAGAAACAGAGCTAAGTGAGGGTTTCCTCAGCTCTGCCATTTGCTTCCTTTGGATCGGTTGTGCTCCATCTCCATCCACCCAAGCAGTTTAGAGAGGTTCCCTAGAGTGTTTGGATCATCCACAAGCTGCAGCGCAATCGGACACAGTTGAATTGAAGGAATTCGAATGGAAATTTCAGATTTGAGCAAGATGAGTTGGAATGGATCGTTGATTGAGTTTCTCCATTGAATTGCTGAGCTTAGGGGTTCGAGGCTCACCCTTGCATGACGAACAAGGAGTACTCGAGCTAGAGAGTGATTGAGGAGTAGATTTCTTATCGCATTTCTGTTTTTAGCTTCAATTTCATTTCTGCCGTAGTTCACTTTAGGCTGCATTTCTGTATTAGTTGCTGTAGTTTCAGTTTCTTGATTGTTTTGCTTTAATTAGTATTTCAATGTTGCAAGTTAATCAGAAGATAGTTTGTTTAATGAACATTTGGTTTTAATTTCAGTGTATTCCTTGCTTAATCCTTACGTATCAGCCCTGTTTTTCCATTTTCAGCTTAGTTGCTGAATTTTTGTAGCTTCTTTCGAATTTAGTTGTGTTGAGTTTATTCCCTGCAATTGAAGACAACCTTTAGTGTGTTAATTCATTAGATTCGAGTTTGTTTCTCATTCAGTTTCATTTCTGAATTTTCAGCTCAGCTGTTCTTGAGTATCAACTCATATTTCTGCAATTAGGTAGCTTCATGTTTTGCAGTTTTTCAGCCTTCAGTTTCAGAAATTGCATCGAGTGAATTATAGTTCTAGGAATCTTATGTGGACATTAGCTTGGTGCAATCGAATTTAGTTGTTTTGTTGGGTTTTAGCATCCAATTAGTTTCTGAATTGCTGCACACCAATTCTGAATTTCTGCACATCCATTGTTCTGAAACTCAGCCTCATGTCCTACATTGAATTTGTGCTGCATCCATGGTTTTTGCACCAGATATATGAATCATATTGGAACTGATCAATCTGATCTCTGAGCATCAGTTTTAGTTCTCTGCATCCAGAATTTCTGCATCATATCATCACTGAATTTCTGCATGTAAATTCTGCATTGAGTTTTGATTACATTCTTGCAAGTTGTTTCGGTTTCAGCCTTGAAGTTGTATCAAGTTAGAGTGGTTTTCTGTCTAAATCTTTCTGAACACTAGATTCTGAACCTAACTTAGTTAGCTTTGGTGTTCTTGCATTTGATTCATGCGACCTTCCTGAATTCAATTCAACATTCAAGTCATGTTCTGAATTATTGCCTGTAATTCTGAAATCCTGTCCAACATCTGATCTGCTGCATTTATGTCTGAAATTCCTTCTTAATTCATGCTAGATCTTCATTAACAGCTTGTCTTCAAAGTTTAAGTGATTAATTTCAATTCGGAATGGTCAATCACAGTTTTAGCACTTAGTATCAGTCCCTTTTGGCACATAAATCTCCTTCTCTTGGTGCCAAGTTGTTTCAACCTTTTTGTCACTTTGTATCAAGAGAGGCATTCGGAATTTATTGGTTTGAACTTGAACAGACCTTGTAGAGTAGTCTTGCGTTTGAATTCAGATTTGCATCTTTGAAATTCGGTTGAGTTGCCTTGGATGAATTGGGTTTTCCATTGGTTGAGTTGTTTATTACCATCATTTGTTTGGCTTATTAGCTAAGTTCCTCTATTTCCATTGCATTTCCATTTCTAATTGAAACCAAATCCGATTTTTATTTGAAACCCAAAAATTCTCAAACGACGCATAAATTCGAGCACGAATCAAACACTCTCAACTAGTCCCCAGGAAAAATACGACCTGTGGCCCCTTTACTACGTTTTCATATTTTGACTGCAAAAAGGGTTTCCAGCTTTTTATTCATATTCTAAATTCTGATGAACCCACATTCATGACAACTTAACCAGGTATTTCGGGTCCACCAAATTTTTGGCGCTGTTGCCGGGGAAGCAACTAGTTGATTTGTTTGATTTTTTCTTGTGTACTTATTGGTATATCATTTGATTCTATTTTCTTGTGCTTTATCTTTTGTATACGGTTGCTGTCATTTTTCTTGTTTATTTTGTGACAGGGCTGCAAGATCAAAATGTTTCAGCAATCCTATTCAAATTTTCAGCAACCAAACTATCAATTCCAACAAGGGCAGCCACAATTTCAGCCTCTCAACCAATTTCAGCAGCCACCAAATCAAGATTTCCTACAATCTTCTGCGAATTTCCAGCAAGCAAATCAGTTTTTTCAGACTAATTGTCAGCCAAGTCAGCCTTTCCAAAATTTTCAGCCAAATCAACCAAATTTCCAACAATTTCAGAATGGGCAGCCATAATTTTCAGTTTTTGAGCAACCAATTCAGCAATTTCAGCCTAACTTTCAGCAACCTTATCAACAAGATCAATTGCCTTTTCAAGGAATTCAGCAAGGGTGTTTAGATAATAAGAATTTTCAGCAACCACCCTTCCACCAAGTTCAACCAAACCCAAATTTTCAGCATCTTAACCAAGATTTCCAGCAGCCTTTTGTAAGTTTTTAGCAAGGAAATAATCAATTTCAGCCTCAACCTCAGCAATGGCAACAAGAATTTCAACCCATATAGAATTTTCAACAACCTCTTCAACATTCACAGCCATTCGATCCAAATTTTCAGTTTCAAAACCAGAATTTTCAGCCCACTCAATTTCAGTTTTCACCACCACAATTTCAACCTCAGATCCAAGAATTCTAGAATCATAATTTTCAGCCAACTCCACCAAGTTGTGAACCAAGTTTTCAGCAATTTAATCAGCCTATTCAACCATTTTATCAACCCCCACAGCTCCCATTTCAGAATGCACAGCCTACTCTTGGTCTTCAGCAGCCTTATGTTACATTTCAAGACCAACAGGAGTTCCACACTAACCAAGGAGGCTTTGAGAATCCTAATGAGAATGAGGCTCAACAACAAAGGATGATAGAGATGTTGCAACAAGTCCTACAACAACAGCAAAATTTTCAACAACAACAACAACACCTTGCAAAATTGGTTGATCAATTCAATCAGATAAAAGCCCAAGAATCAGGACAATTATCTTCTCAAGGTACTCTTAATTCTGAGAGCCCCGGAGTTGATTTTATATCAGTTCAAGGTGACCCTAATGCATGGCCAAGTCCTTCTTCAAATGATCTTGCAAATTTGGTGGAAGAGGAAGAAGAAATCATTAAAATTAGTGCACCTACAGCATGCATCCCTCCGGAGATTCTTGTTCAAAATTCATTTCCAAATTTTTCAGCTCAAGAAGAAGAAACTGAAGCTCCACAAGAACATTCTAGACTTTTATTTTGTGATGATAGTATTATTGATGGTCCTAATTTTTTTGATATTGTTGTTGCAGATATTACAGAAGGAGCATGCATAAGAGATGATTCTACAGGTGTAGGAGATTACACTAAGCCCCAGGGACCACCACAATTAGAGGATGAACCAGAAAGTGTAGGGACTTGCTTGGTGGAAGAAAGAACCCAAGGATCACCTGTTTTAGTTGAGTGTCCACCAGAACCTGAACCTGAAGAAGAGATTGCACTTGACCAGGAGGAGGCCACAGTTACATCTACTCTTCTAGAACCTCTAGGTATTCTTAAGCACGATCAGGTAAGTATTCCTCCTAATTTTTCTAAAAATTGCATAGAGGTACCTCAAACTGATTTTATTGTTTGTGATATACTTAGGGATGCATCTCTTGTAGAATTTGATTGTGAAAAATCCCTAGAGGTACCTAGTGTAGAATGTGCTGAAAATGAAGCATGTTGTGTACATCAGATGCAAATGCTGAGTGTGAAAAATTTTTAGAAGTGCTTAATGTTGTTGATTGTTGTGATGAGTCTTTTGATATATCATATGCTGCAAATAATTGTGAAAAATTCATTGAGGCACCTAGCATTGATTTCATTGGTTGTAATACATTGCTTGATACATCCTTGTTAGAAAATAATTGTGAAATTTCTATTGAAGTGCCAAAAATTGATTTCATTATCTGTGATGAATTTCTGGATGTAAATTTTGTAGGAAATAATTGTGAAAAACTCATTGAGTTACCAAAAATTGATTTAATTGAATATGATGCAGTTTTGGATACATTTCATGTAGAGACTGATATTATTTTATTCCTTTCTTACCCTGCACGCTTGAGAGAGGTATTACATTATTTTGCAGGGTCTAGAAGACTTCTGGAGTGGGTGCTCCATCTGAACAGACTCCAGCCTCCTGGAAGAACTTTCAAAAGGCATCAAGAAGGAGGAGTTGATTTTACTCTAATTCGAAGCACTCCACCTCTTACATGGGTCTTGAACCTAAATCGCCTGCGGCCACCGGAGCAAATTTTTGTAAAGTTCAAGTGTGGGGGAGTCCTAATTCTCTCACACATCCAGACTCCTCCACTACCAAAATGGAGGCTACTTCTTGATAGACTCCGACCGCCAGAAATAAAGTGGAGTTTGTTCTTTCTTGCATTTTCCTTTATTGCATTTTTCACTTTTAAATTGAGTCCTTGCTAATAATTGCATGAGTGGAGTAGAATGACTAGGATTCATTGTAGATACCATTTTAGTTTTCTTGGAAATTTATTTCTTGCATGATTAGGAATAAATGTATCCCTCTAGGTTATCTCCATAGCATTTTAGAGTCTTTTGAAAATAAATTAAATTTGGTTGTTAAAACTTAGGGTTTGAGCTAATGGATGAAATCTTGGATGCTTGAGTACTACTTTGCTTTAAATTCTTAATTGAGGAATTGAGATGAATTATTTTTGCCTAGTGAGAATTAGCCTTATAGGTTAGTGATATGAGAGAAGTGTCCTAAGGCAATCGCCTTATGATTGTAAACATTTATTTTAATAAATGATAATTCACTATTTGAGTATACATGTTTGTGTATTTGATTGGGATCTTAAACTCATCTACTGAATGTCCGCAATACAATTCACAGCATAAGAGAATTTGTGATGAGATCACAACTAGTGATTATCTCTACATGTGCAATTGTGAAGTATTGAAAATATCCCTAGTCGATGAATTGATAAAAATGGACACTATCAATTCTGTTGAGACTAGCATGGGTTATTCTCTAATCAGCTGATTCTCACTGGCTGGTGACATTGGGATGTCCGGAGATAAACATGGATGCTAGTTAAGGGAACTAGTTCATTAGAGTGACTAGCCGTAAAACTTCATATGGTAATCTACATATAGATATGTTAATGAAGTTCTTACTACAGCTTCAGTGCGATGTTCCTTTGACTTGCAGTGTTCAAGTCATCTTGGTCATGGAGACTTATACTTTAACATCTTAAGCAAGCATCTCCAAGGAGGTGTGGACCCAGGATGATTGGGTATAAGCCGAAGTGCCCGAAGATGTTTGAACAGCCTACAAAGGATTCACCACTCCTTGCGAGGAGATGTATGCCCAGGCCTATCTTCGGATTGTTACTCAAAGCCTCTGGCCAGAGCATATCATGTTTAGAGTATGAGTATCTTAAATACATGAGAGTAATTAGAAATCCAAAGGACGAGAAAGACACTACTTGGGCTAGGTGTGACGTAGTCAGTCTAGTGGGGACTGACACTGTAGCGACCCGCCATCTTCTACCTTAGACGGATCGTTACTTTTCTCTACTTCTCGACTTCTGATGCATGACTAAAAGTGCGGAAATCTTTTTTTTTTTTTTAACTTTTAAATTCATCTAACAATGATATTGTAACTTAAGTGATCATGCATGATAACATATCACACCTCCTTTCTCAAAACCCGTTAAATAATACTTATTGAAGCTTTTGAAACTTGCCTCGCCCAACTCACACTTCGGGTATCAGTCGACTGATACTGCATCAGTCGACTGATAGGCCTGAAATCAGAATTTCAGGTTTCGGCATTTGCTTCAAAGCTCCACCAAACCTATACTTTCGAACCATATAGAACCATGACACCATTTCTATACTCTATGCCAGTTTTCAAATCAATTTAGCCAATCAAAACGGATCCATAAACTTGAAATTAGGACTTTTGCGGAAGAAAATAAACTATTTAAGTTATATGAACTTTAACAATAAAGTTTGTACCAATCTTGACTCCTATGTATTCATAACACCAAATACATGTTCTATAACCTTGCTAAAGCATTATGAAATGTGAATGCAAC
>JAGFNQ010007882.1:28292-80266 GCA_024364735.1 Boesenbergia rotunda
TGGGAGCACTAGTCAATCTCTTCTTCAGCTCTAGAAACTGTGCTCGCATTTATCTGACCATTCAAACTTCTTGTTCTTTCTGGTCAAAGCCTGTGAGTGGAGAGGTTATCCTGGAAAAGTCCTCCACAAATTTTCTGTAATATCCTGCCAGGCCTAAGAAGCTTCTGATCTCACTGGCACTCTTGGGTCTACACCAGTTGCTGACTGCTTCTATCTTGGCTGGATCAACTTGAATGCCTTCTTTGGATACAATGTGACCTAGGAAGGTCACCTGATCTAGCCAAAACTCACACTTTGCGAATTTTGCATAGAGCTTCTCCTGCTGAAAAATCTGCAGCACTATCCTCAAGTGTGTAGCATGGTCCTCTGGAGTCTGTGAGTATATGAGAATATCATCAATAAATACAATGACGAATTTATCGAGATACTCCCTGAAGATGTGGTTCATCAGCTCCATGAAGACTGCTGGAGCATTGGTTACTCCAAAAGGCATTACTACAAATTCATAGTGGCCGTATCTTGTCCTGAAAGCCGTCCTGGGGATGTCACTTTTTTTATCCTTCAGCTGATGATACCCAGAACGTAGATCTATCTTCGAGAACACTGTAGCCCCTTTGAGTTGATCAAATAAATCATCTATTCTAGGAAGGGGGTACTTGTTCTTGATGGTCACCTTGTTCAGAGCTCTGTAGTCTATGCACAGACGCATAGACCCATCCTTCTTCTTCACGAAAAGTACAGGAGCTCCCCAGGGTGAATGACTCGGGCGAATGAAGCCCTTGTCTAGTAGCTCCTGGAGTTGTTCTTGTAATTCCCTCAACTCTGCTGGAGACATACGATATGGGGCCTTCGAGACCGGACCGGTACCGGGCACTAGCTCGATCTCGAATTCCACTTCTCTGTTGGGAGGTAGTCCAGGTAATTCTTCTGGGAACACTTCTGGATATTCGCAGACTACTCGTACATCCTCCTGCTTGAGTTCTCCCTTTGCATCTGATTCCACTATGTGTGCAAGAAAACCAGCACACCCTTGCTCTAGCATCTGGTGGGCTGCCAAGGCTGAGAGAAATTTCTGAGTCTTCCTCCTTGGGGCTCCTTGAAACTCGAAGGGTGGTTCTCCTTCTGGGCTGAAAACCACCTTCCTTCTACGGCAGTCCACTGAAGCGCTGTACTTACTGAGGAAATCCATACCCAGTATGATGTCGAAGTCTTGCATCGCAAGGACTATCAGATCGACATATAGCTCTCGGTCTGCAATCTTGATTGGCACAGCCCGGAGCCTCTGGGTGGATCCATGATTTCCCCTGAAGGGAGAGTTGTCAGGAATCTGGACTCCCAACTCTCTGCAGGCACCTGTAACTTACTAGCAAAAGGTACTGATACGAAAGAATGGGTCGCCCCAGTGTCAAACAGTGTAGTAGCTAAATGCTGAAAAAAACTATTTGACCTGTTACGACCGTGGAGGCGCTGGCAGCTTCTTCCTTCGTGAGGGCAAAGACTCTGGCATTGGTTGGAATTGGTGCTGCTTCCAACCCTCCTTGACTGATCTGAGGTCCCTCCAGTATAGTTGGCATGTAATGTAACTGGGCTGGCCTCCATACTGTACGGACTGCTGAGGAAGTACTTAAACTTGTTTGGGCAGTCTTTGGATCTGTGTCCCTCTTGTCCACATGAATAGCATCCAGTTACACCCAAAAGGCATGTTCCTGAATGGTTCCTCCCACACTTAGGACAAGGTGGATACCTAGCTTGCTTATTCTCTGGTTTTCCTTTCTGGCTGCCAGGCCACTGCTTCCTTTTGTGGTTCTTGTTCTTCCAGTTCTGGCTATTTGGCTGAGGCTTCTGGCCTCCTATTGTCTTGTTCTCAATCAGGACTGGCTTCTGCTGTGCTTGCTGTGCCTTGATGCTATTCAGGTAGTGCTCTGAGATTAGAGCACTACTGACCAACTCCTCGCTGGTCTGGGGTCGGTGCATCCCGCTGTTCACGTTGAGTGCTATCTCAGGGTTCAGCATGCGGAGCATCAGTCTGACTCGCTCCTTCTCTGTGCTGACTAGCTCTGGGCAGAGGCGAGCTAGTCTGTTGAACTTTGCGACTGCTTCTCCCACTGGTAGGCTACCCTGTCTGAACTCCATGAAGTCCTCGAAGTGCTTGTTGGTAACCTTCATGTGGAAAAATTCCTCATAGAACTCGTGCTCAAAATCTGCCCAGCTCATCTGGTTGACTATCTTCTTACTCTTGACTCGCTCCCACCACATACGAGCATCTCCAGTTAGGCAGAAGGAGGCACATTTGACCTTCTCAACCTCTGGCCAGTCAAGAAGCTCCATTGTGCTCTCTAAAGTCTTGAACCAAACCTGGGCATCCCAGGGCTCAGTCGTGCCTGAGAAGCTTTCAGGTTTCAGTCTCTGCCACTGGACGAGGTATACTTCTGGTCTTCGGTTCACGGCAGGGGTCTCCTGTGGGACGGGTGGAACTTCGGCCACTACTGGAGTTCCCACTCCTGCTGTGGGTGGTGTAGGGGGCGCTGGGTGCTGATTTGCCATCAGTGTGGCGATGATCTTCTGTTGTTCTGTCATCTGAGCTTGCATTTGAGCAATGACTGCCATCAGGTTTGGCTGTTCTGTGCCAGGCTCATTGTTATCTTGAACTGGAGTGCTGTTCCTTGCATTAGGGGCTCGGCCTCTTCTTGCCATCTAATAATGCATAAGGGAACAAGAAATCACTACTACATCTCTAGGTACAAACTTATCTTCTTACTTAGTATCCTAATGTCCATTATAGGGATTAAACATGATTCCATGATACTAAGGGATTACACATGCTTCCTTGTTCTATGCACATATGAGTAAGTACTTAAGCATTTCTCTATACTGAAGTTAAGTAAAGGAGCAATAGAAAAACTGAAACTTAAAGCTTTCTTACTTGAAGACGGCAAGGTTGATGCTGATGTGTGTGTGATGCTGGAGAATGGGAACTGCTCTGATACCACCTGTAGCGACCCGCCTTCTTCTACTTTAGACGGATCGTTACTTTTCTCTACTTCTCGACTTCTGATGCATGACTAAAAGTGCGGAAATCTTTTTTTTGTTTTAACTTTTAAATTCATCTAACAATGATATTCTAACTTAAGTGATCATGCATGATAACATATCACACCTCCTTTCTCAAAACCCGTTAAATAATACTTATTGAAGCTTTTGAAACTTGCCTCGCCCAACTCACACTTCGGGTATCAGTCGACTGATACTGCATCAGTCGACTGATAGGCCTGAAATCAGAATTTCAGGTTTCGGCATTTGCTTCAAAGCTCCACCAAACCTATACTTTCGAACCATATAGAACCATGACACCATTTCTATACTCTATGCCAGTTTTCAAATCAATTTAGCCAATCAAAACGGATCCATAAACTTGAAATTAGGACTTTTGCGGAAGAAAATAAACTATTCAAGTTATATGAACTTTAACAATAAAGTTTGTAACAATCTTGACTCCTATGTATTCATAATACCAAATACATGTTCTATAACCTTGCTAAAGCATTATGAAATGTGAATGCAACTTTTCTAAACATATTCAAGAAGTAAAAACATGATTCAAGGAGAAATTGATACTACCATGGCACATGCATCTATTTCTCTAACAAAGTATCAATATCTCCAATTACTCACATTTCTACTCATCCAATGCAATCATAAGAATATGTAGGCTAAAAGAAATAACATGGAATCTATACTCTAAGAAATTGAGTATTTAAAACTATCCAAACTTATATGTTCGCTAACTCCATAAAACAAGAACTTGAAATCTGAATAAACTATAACATTGTAATTTAAATAGTTAAATTGTCACATCTCAAAGAGCTCTCCAAAATCAGCCACCACACACACTTTTCTCAGCACCGCCTCGTCGCCTTCCTTCAGAATTGCTTGCCTTTACCTTTATCTGCAATAAGAGGAAATGCATCTAGTAAGCAAAAAGCTTAGTAAGTACTATCTAGCTCACAAAATCTCGAAATGTGTAAACATGCTTCTAGAACAATATGAAAATCATATGAGATACTAATATGCTTGAAAGAAAACTAAGAACATGTATAACTCAAAACATGCATACTCAAGCAATAATAAATCTCAATTTACTTTTCTTGGCTCAACTTGAAACTTTAACTATTCTTTAACTTTTGAAAACTTTCTTAAACTTTCGAAACTTTGCTAAAGCATATACTTGAAAATAATAATCACTTGGATCCACTGAAGACGTAAGTACCATCTCATATGCGCGTTCCCTAAAAGGTTGGGGTAGCGAGCCACCAATCCTAATAGAGCAGACCTTGGTCTACCAGGGCCAAGACCTTGGAATTGGACACTTGGATTTCTTTAACGACGCCCTTGGACGCCGGGTACTGGCCTTAGAAAATAAAATATCTTTTCTTTCTTTTCTTTCTTATCTGTAAATGCCTTGGCATTTTCTTGAGCACCTTGCGTGCTAAAATCCCTAAGTCTTGACTTTTGGGGATTTCTTAAGGCCTTGGCCTTTTCTTTTCTTATCTTTATCTTCTCCTTTCTTTTCTCATAACTTTCTTAGCCCCTAATCTCACATAGGGTGCTTTATCAAACTTATACAAGCATATAATGAACTAAGATCACATGCAAAAACTTAAACAAAAAGGAAATATCTCTTTTAAAAACTTTTAAAGGAAATTCTTGCGGAAAAACCGCCTCTTACTGCAGGTGAGCAGTACTTACATTGATATCTTGGACTTACAACCAAGATTGACGTCTAGAACTCGGGAGAAACTTGAGATCTCGGAGAATTCTTCGCGCCTACGCGTTCCTCTCGTCGCGGGGATCCCGAATATAGGAATATCTCTTGGAGGAGAGCTTTGGCCGGCCCTCTAGGGCTTGGTGTGGCGTGCGCACAAGAGAGGAGAGGGAGAGGGGTCGGCGCAACTTGGGAGAGGGAGAGGGTTTGAGAGAAAACAAAACTTCTCTTTTTAATAATCTAATTATACCTATGGGGCGGATCGACCTAACTACCCCTTAAATATACTTCTCTCCATCCCTTGTTGTGCTTGATACCCTAGCCCAGCAGGTCGCGCTCGTTTCTGATTTCGGGGTGGTCGCGGGTTCGAACTACCGGCTGCCCTTAAGTGGTTTTTTCCTTTTTCTTTTCTTTCTCTTTTTTTATTTTTTTTAAATACCAAACGGACTCGGAAAATTCCATAAAAATATTCTAAAAATTCCTAAAAATATCTAGAATATTTCTAAACCATTTTTAAATAATTCTAAGGACTTTTAAGAACTAAAAATGGGAATTTTGGGGCGTTACAGACACAAACAGACCATGTCCTGAACCAAGTGGGTATAAGATGGTGAAGGGAATGAGGCACGATTCATTAGAGCTGCTGAAGGGTTTTAGAATTACTTCTGAGGTCAACCGTTGATCTTTCGATTAATTGGGGGTCATGATGTACTACTAGGTGCCACTCATGATCGTTCTATAATTGGTTGATTATAGACGGCCAACATAAATCGAAAGCCTATTTAGTCACACGCACTACGAGTAATTCTAGGGATTTAAAACGAGTTGAAAATTGGATTTTCCAATCAAGAGAAATAAGTCGAATCTGAATTAATCAGAGGCGCAATGGAAGCTTATAATGGCTAAGTCTTTTGAAGGCTTATCGGGCGAATTAAATGAATTTAATTCGCGATCGGTTCGGCACGGTTTGGCCGGCTAAAGAGGGTGCCAACCCTCTTTGTTTGGCCGGCCACCACAAGGGGAGAAAACCAATTTATTTGGTTTAATTAATAAAATAAATCTAGCGCGATTTGTTTTATAAATTATGGATAAATAAATTGATATATAAAGAAATTTATATAAAGAGATTTATAAAGAAATTTGTAGAAATTTATTCTTTTTATGGAAATTAAAATAAACCATGAATTGGTTCAATTTTAATTAATAAAATGAATTATGAATTGATTTTTCCATGATAAGAAAATTTTATACAAATTTTATTCCATAATTAAAAGGAGAGATATAATTGTTTTATTATAAAGTTAGTTATAATAAAACTTGGCTTAAACGGAATAATTCATAAGAAAATTTATAGGATAAATTTTTTATGAAAATTCCGTTAAGAGGGAGACTTAGCAAGGGAGAGGCTACTATATAAAGGAACCAAAGGCAAGCCTTTAATTCCTAATTGAATTGATCAAGAGATTAATTCTCTCCCTCTCTCTCTATTATTCTCTCTCTCTCCTTCTCCTTCCCTCCTAGGGCCGGCGCCCTCCCCTACTAGCTAGGGCCGGCGCACCTCCACCCTAGGGCCGGCGCACCACCGTCCCTTGAGGTTGCCGTGGGTCACCATCACCAAGGAGAAGACAACCAAGAAGAAGAAGAAGCGGATCGCAACTCCTTCCCTCCCGGAATTTAGATTCCGTTTCTTGGTGGTTAGTTTCCTTTCTTCTCTCTTGATCTTCTAGTTGTGCCTTTAGAGAATCTAGTAGTTCTCGTCGGCACAAAACTCGTGACTTTGCGAAGTCATCCCGAAGAGAACTCGGCGTGGACGCGAATAGAGGCGAAGCTTCCAAGGGACGCTACGGTTGGATCTCGTCCCTTACTTCGAGTTACGTGAGGTACTAAGTAAATTAGTTTACTTTTCCGCAAAGTTTTAATTTATGATCATGTCCACACATCATAAGGTTGCATGCTAGATACGTGGTTAAAAATAATTTAAGAAATTATTTTATGCTAATTCTTCCGCTGCACGTAAAAATTTAAAATTTTACGAACCCGTATCCTTGTCAACATGCACCCGATCCCAACAGTGGTATCAGAGCCGGTTAGTGTTCGACATAATCATATAATTGTTTTGTGGAAAACTTTGTAATGATCTCAATTTTGGAAAAAAATTTTAATTATGGAAACTTTCCAATTATAATAAATTTTAGATTTAGGAATTTCTATGTTTGGAAATCCTCATGAAATTTCGCAAACTTTTGAAATTTTCTAGTTTCTGAAATTTTATAATAATTATGAAAATTTCCCATCTTTGGAAACTTTCCAATTTTGGAAATTTTTTTTATTTTAGAAATTTTCCAATTTTGGAAATATGTAAGTTTTCTTTGTACCAGAAACTTACAATTATTCTGAAAACCTATTATGAAATCTTGCAATTTTGGGCACTTTCTTTCAAGAAAGTCTAGACAAATTTATGGACAATTAATAAACAATTAAATTTGAATTGGTTTTTAAATTGACAACAAAATTCTTTATTTCGGATTGAGTTTCGGGGAGCCGTCCAATTTAAAGTTAGTTGTTGTAATTTAATTTCCCAATTTTAAATGAGATTGTCATGTTTGATTTGGATTAAGCCTCGGGGAGCCGTCCAAATTGGATTTACGACAAATTTCTTTTCTTTGGGTATCTGAGCCTCGGGGAGCCACCCTTAGAAAATAATTTGTTATAATTAATTAAATCCATGAATAAAATATGATTTAAGAGGTGATGCTCTTACATATTATTGTCTCCAAAATTAATTAGGAAAATGGTTTCCTATAGAGTTTTCTTAAATGAGATTTTCATGAAAATAATATGTGGTTGAATTAAGGGATTTGTCTCTTAATTTAATAAGATTTGATTTAGAGAAATCAAAGTCTTAAATATATTATTTCCGAAATTGATTATGACAATTTAGGAAATTGTTTTCCAAAATAATTCCTTGAATAAAGTATGAAATTAGAATTAGGAAATCCGGTTCCTAATTTAATTAATGAGACTTGATAAATTAAGTTACATACATATTTTATTAAGGAAATCGTTAGTCATGACATAAATCTATGTCATGAATGTGCTTAGAAAAGAAAGGATGAGACCCAAACCCCCTTACAAAATATTAAGGCCAATACCTTCCATTAATATGGTTAGAATCGGAGTTTTGTTTCTCGTTTGGGTTGATGGACACATCCATGCCCGACTTGAATCTCAACATGATCAAACCATGGAATTAGTTTATGAATAATATAGTTGGAGTCAGAGGTCAATCCTTAGTTTTGGTTGTTGGACACATCCAAGCCTGACTAAACGGTTGAATGAGCTCCAACCATATTAATGTTAGTGATATGAGAAATATGTTCCGATGGCAACAGCAGCAATCTTTGCTCCATTTCCAATTCGCAAATTCGCTTCTCCCTTGACGAGTCTTCTTCTATTCCTTAGCCCCTGTATGTCATTACATCTATGTGAGCTACACCCAGTATCATGTACCCAGGTATTAGAGGAAATAGAGTGACATTCAATAACGAATATACCTGAAGAGGATGGAGCATCGGATGCCTTCTTCTTCAAGGACTCAAGATAAATCTTGCAATTTCTTCGCCAGTGACCCTCCTTGCCACAATGATGACAAGTTCCTTTTGGTTTTCTTTTCAGTCTTTTTGGCCTTTTTCTTCTTCCCTTTATTCTGTTCTTTGGCCTTCCTCTTAGAACCTTTCTTCGAGGAACCAACTAACAGAACCGCCTTTTGATCCTACTTTACAGAAGGCTCTACAGACTTCAGCAGGTTGACTAACTCAGGAATGGTAGTTTCCAGCTTGTTCATCCGATAGTTCATCACAAATTGTGAATAACTTTTGGGCAAACAATGCAGAATTAAGTCAATACTTAGTTCATGATCCATTACAAAACCGAGTGTGTTCAGTCGCTCAATATACCCCAACATCTTTAACACAAACTGCGAGGCAGAAGTGCCTTCCTGCATCTTAGATGTGAAGAGGAGTCTGGAGACTTCGAACCTTTCGGATCTCGCCTGCTCTTCAAACAACTCATTAAGATGGAAGATGATGGTATAAGCATGCATATGCTCATGCTGCTTTTGCAGCTCAGGTACCATAGAGGCTAGCATGATGCAACTTGCAAGTTCAGAATCCGTCACATGTTTCTGATATGCCACTAACTGGTCTGGAGTTGCATCTGTTGGAGGATGTGTGGGAAGTAGATCTTCAATGACATAAGCAATCTTCTCTGCCTTGAGGACTATCCTCAGGTTTCGAAGCCAGTCCATGAAGTTAGGCCCAGTCAGTTTATTGGTGTCCAAGATGGAACGCAAACTCAGAGAAGACATGATCGAGTGATTAACCTAGAAATACAAATTGAGCTTATGTGATAAGATGATTAAAGAATGTATCAATATACATAAATTAAATCCTATTTATTTTACGAATTGAGTCACCCTTATTATCAATTCGGGAGATCGTAGGAACATCTCCAAATAGGTTGATATCCAACCATAGGTAAGAACAACCATGGCTATGGCCATCAAGTTATTCTTAGCTATGAAGGTAGGTAATTATACCGATTACACATCACATATATGTAACTATCACTTTATGCTATCAACTAATTGAATGTTTGCATAAATCATTGGGTTGTTAACTCATTAACAAGTATGCAACATTATACATAGCACCCAACTGCACCTCTCTTTACATCGACCTTGGCTGTGGCACAACAAATCGATGCTCCAAGCTTAAGGCTGACCCATTAATCAAGAAATAGTTTTAATATGGTTGGAGCTCATTCAACCGCTTAGTCAGGCTTGGATGTGTCCAACAACCAAAACTAATGATTGACCTCTGACTCCAACTATATTATTCATAAACTAATTCCATGGTTTGTACATGTTGTGGTTCAAGTCGGGCATGGATGTGTCCATCAACCCAAACGAGAAACAAAACTCTGATTCTAACCATATTAATGGAAGGTGTTGGCCTTAATATTTTGTAAGGGGTTTTGGGTCTCATCCTTTCTTTTCTAAGCACATTCATGACATAGAATTATGTCATGACTAACGATTTCCTTAATTAAGTATGTATGTGACTTAAGTTATCAAGTCTCATTAATTGAATTAGGAACCGGATTTCCTAATTCCAATTTCATACTTAATTAAAGGAATTGTTTTGGGAAACAATTTCCTAAATTGTCATAATTAATTTCAGAAATAATATGTTCAAGACTTTGATTTCTCTAAATCAAATCTTATTAAATTAAGAGACAAATCCCTTAATTCAACTACATATTATTTTCATGAAAATCTCATTTAAGAAAACTCTATAGGAAACCATTTTCCTAATTAATTTTGGAGACAACAATATGTAAGAGCATCACCTCTTCAAACATATTTTATTCATGGATTTAATTAATTACAACAAATTGTTTTCTAAGGGTGGCTCCCCGAGGCTCAGATACCCAAAGAAAAGTAATGTGTTGTAAATCCAATTGGACGGCTCCCCGAGGCTCAATCCAAATCAAACATGACAATTTCAATTAAAAATTGGGAAATTAAATTACATCAACTAACTTTAAATTGGACGGCTCCCCGAGGCTCAATCCAAAATAAAGAATTTTGTTGTCAATTTAAAAACCAATTCAAATTTAATTGTCAATTAACTGTCCATGAATTTGTCTAGACTTTCTTAAAAGAAAGTGCCCTAAGGCAATCTAGCCTTAATGGGTCAGCCTTAAGCTTGGAGCATCGATTTGTTGTGCCACAGCTAAGGTCGATGTAAAGAGAGGTGCAGTTGGGTGCTATGTATAATGTTGCATACTTGTTAATGAGTTAACAACCCAATGATTTATGCAAACATTCAATTAGTTGATAGCATAAAGTGATAGTTACATATATGTGATATGTGATCGGTATAATTACCTACCTTCATAGCTAAGAACAACTTGATGGTCACAGCCATGGTGGTTCTTATCTATGGTTGGATATCAACCTATTTGGAGATGTTCCTACGATCTCCCGAATTGATAAAAAGGGTTATTCAATTTGAAAAATAAATAGGATTTTATTTATGTATGTTGATACATTCTTTAATCATTCTTCTCACATAAGCTCAATTTGTATTTCTAGGTTAATCACTCGATCATGTCTTCTCTGAATTTGTGTACCATCTTGGACACCAATAAACTGACTGGGCCAAATTTCATGGACTGGCTTCGAAACCTGAGGATAGTCCTCAAGGCAGAGAAGCTTGCCTATGTCCTTGAAGATCAACTTCCCAACCATCCTCTAGAGGGTGCAACTCCAGACCAGTTAATGGCCTATCAGAAACATGTGACCGATTCTGAACTTGCGAGTTGCATCATGCTAGCCTCTATGGTACCTGAGCTGCAAAAGCAGCATGAGCATATGGATGCTTATACCATCATCTTCCATCTTAATGAGTTGTTTGAAGAGCAAGCGAGATCCGAAAAGATCGAAGTCTCCAGACTCCTCTTCACCTCTAGGATGCAGGAAGGCACTTCTGCCTCACAGTTTGTGTTGAAGATGTTGGGGTACATTGAGCGACTGAAGACACTTGGTTTTGCAATGGATCATGAACTAAGTATTGACTTAATTCTGCATTGTTTGCCCAAAAGTTATTCACAATTTGTGATGAACTATCGGATGAACAAGCTGGAGACTACCATTCCTGAGTTGCTCAACCTGCTGAAGACTGTAGAGCCTTCTGTAAAGCAGGATCAGAAGACAGCACTGTTAGTTGATTCCTCAAAGAAAGGTTCTAAGAGGAAGGTCAAAGAACAGAATAAGGGAAAGAAGAAAAAGGCCAAAAAGACTGAAAAGAAACCAAAAGGCACTTGCCATCACTGTGGCAAGGAGGGTCACTGGCGATGAAATTGTAAGGTTTATCTTGAGTCCTTGAAGAAGAAGGCATCCGATGCCCCGTTCTCTTCAGGTATCTTTATTATTGAATGTCACTCTATTTCCTCAAATACCTAGGTACTTGATACTGGGTGTAGCTCACATATATGTAATCACATACAGGGGCTAAGGAATAGAAGAAGACTCGTCAAGGGAGAAGCGGATTCGTGAGTTGGAAATGCAGCAAAGATTGCTGCTGTTGCCATCGGAACATATTTGCTAAAGCTCCCGACTGGATGTGTTTTAGAATTGGATAATTGTTATTTCGTTCCTTCGTTAATAAAGAACATTGTATCTATTTCATGTTTGAATGAAAAGGGTTATAATTTAACTTTTAGTAACAATTGTTGTTACATAACTTTAAATAGCGTTCTTTATGGGAATGGAACTTTGTGCAATGGTATCTACACGTTAGATTTATCCAGTGACATTTTCAATATCGAAGTTAGCAACAAACGTGCTAGAATAGATAATCGAATAGACTCCTACACGTGGCATTGTCGTCTTGGCCATATAAGTAAGAAATGCATGACCAAATTACACCGATGTGGAATTTTGGAATCATTTGAACCCGATTCATTTGATACATGCGAATCATGCTTAAAAGGCAAGATGACCAAATTACCCTTTTTCGGAAAAGGTAATCCAGTGGGAGAATTGCTTGGTCTAATACATACTGATGTATGTGGACTAATGACAACTCTTGCACAAGGAGGCTATAGCTACTTCATCACCTTTATCGATGATCACTCACGATTCGGGTATGTGTTCTTGATGAAACACAAATCTGAAGCCTTTGAGAAATTCAAAGAGTTCAGAAATGAAGTAGAGAAACAGCTTGGCAAAAGTATTAAGATACTTCGATCCGATCGGGGTGATGAATACTTAAGTCAAGAGTTTCAAGATTATCTAAGGGACAATGGGATATTGTCCCAATGGACTCCGCCGTATACACCACAGCATAATGGTGAATCTGAGAGGCGCAACCGAACCTTGATGGACATGGTTAGGTCAATGATGAATCATGCAACTCTTCCAAAATCCTTTTGGGGTTATGCACTTAAGACAGCTGTTTACTTGCTAAACAGAGTCCCGACCAAGGTAGTCTCTACTACTCCATATGAGACATGGAATAGTAAGAAACCTCACTTAACTCACCTTAAGACATGGGGTTGTCCTGCTTATGTGAAGCGGACTGTATCAGACAAATTGGATGCTAAGTCTGATAAATGTCTATTTATTGGATACCCTAAGGAAACGAAGGGTTACCAATTCTATCATCCTTTGGAACAAAAGGTGTTTGTTTCAAGGCATGCTGTATTTCTGGAAAAAGAATTTCTTTTAAAGAAAACAGTGGGAGTGGCATTGAACTTGATGAAGTTCAAGAAACTCCAATAGACATTACAGAGACACCTAGTCTAGACCCACAACCAATAACTCATAATGATGAGCTATCAGTTGAACCTAAAACTACACCACCTCTTCGTAGGTCTGATAGGACACGCAATATTCCAGAGAGATACGGATTTCTCATAAGTGAATCGAACGACCGATGAACCTATCAGTTATGAAGATGTTCTGAAAAATTCAGAAAGGGACAAATGGCTTGAAGCCATGAAGTCGGAAATGGATTCCATGTACGAAAATCAAGTATGGGACTTGGTTAACCCACCTGAAGGGATTAAGCCCATAGGGTGCAAGTGGGTTTTCAAGAAGAAAACCGACATGGAAGGTAATGTTGTTACCTTTAAGGCTAGATTAGTGGCAAAAGGATATCGTCAGAAACAAGAATTGATTATGACGAAACCTATTCGCCAGTAGCTATGCTTAAATCCATTCGGATGCTCCTAGCCATGGCAGCTCATTATGATTATGAGATATGGCAAATGGATGTGAAAACAGCTTTCCTTAATGGAAACCTACTTGAGGATGTATACATGATACAACCTGAAGGTTTCACATCGGTTGATAAAACCAAAGTATGCAAGCTTCGACGATCCATATATGGACTGAAGCAAGCATCTAGGAGCTGGAACATCCGTTTTGATGAGACAATCAAAGAGTTTGATTTCTCACAAAATCCTGACGAACCTTGTGTGTACAAGAAGGTTAGTGGGAGTGCAGTCATATTCCTAGTATTATATGTCGATGACATATTACTTATAGGAAACGATATATCAGTTTTACAGACAGTTAAAATTTGGTTGTCCAAAACTTTCTCCATGAAAGACCTGGGAGAAGCAACCTATATCCTTGGGATTAGAATCTATAGAGATAGATCAAAACGGTTGCTTGGTCTTTCGCAGTCTACATATATAGACCGAGTGCTAAAAAGGTTTAGCATGTCGGAATCCAAGAAAGGTTACCTTCCCATCAGGCATGGGATCAACCTTTCAAAGTCTATGTGTCCGCGAACAGAAGAAGAGAGGATTTGCATGAATAAGATTCCTTATGCATCCGCGATAGGATCTATCATGTATGCTATGTTATGTACAAGGCCCGATGTATCGTATGCTTTGAGCGTCACAAGCAGATACCAGTCGGATCCAGGAATGGATCATTGGGCGGCTGTTAAGACAATCCTTAAGTACTTAAGAAGAACTAAGGATGTATTCCTAATATATGGAGAAGGAGATATGGTAATACATGGGTATACAGATGCCAGTTTCCAGACAGATAAGGATGACTCCAAATCGCAGTCTGGATACGTATTTACTTTGAATGGAGGCGCGATAAGTTGGAAAAGTTCCAAACAAGACACCGTAGCAGATTCCACCACGGAAGCGGAATATATCGCAGCTTCGTAAGCAGCAAAGGAAGCAGTCTGGATCAAGAAGTTTGTCTCCGAACTTGGTGTGGTTCCAACCATTGATGAATCAGTGCCGGTTTACTGCGACAACAATGGAGCTATTGCACAAGCAAAGGAACCAAGGTCTCATCAGCGATCCAAACACGTGCTTCGCCGCTATCATCTGATCAGAGAGATTATAAGTAGGAATGACATACAAATTGAGAAAATTCCCACTGAAAGGAATTTAGGTGATCCTTTAACTAAGGCCTTACCTCAGAGTAAGTTTGAAGGTCATGTTAGAGCCTATGGTATTGGATACCATAGCGATTGGCATTAGGCCAAGTGGGAGTTTGTTAGTGATATGAGAGAAGTGTCCTAAGGCAATCACCTTATGATTGTAAACATTTATTTTAATAATTGATAATTCACTATTTGAGTATACATGTTTGTGTATTTGATTGGGATCTTAAACTCATCAACTGAATGTCCGCAATACAATTCACAGCATAAGAGAATTTGTGATGAGATCACAACTTTGTGATTATCTCTACTTGTGCAATTGTGAAGTATTGAAAATATCCCTAGTCGATGAATTGATAAAAACGGACACTATCAATTCTGTTGAGACTAGCATGGGTTATTCTCTAATCAGTTGATTCTCACTGGCTGGTGACATTTGGATGTCGGGAGATAAACATGGATGCTAGTTAAGGGAACTAGTTCATTGGAGTGACTATGATGCGAACCCAAAGAGAATAAGTCTCAAGAACACACAACAAATGGAAGAAAGAGGGAAAGATAGTCTAAATCGAAAAGATGGAGAATAGAAGAAAGAAACCTTGACCCAATGCTTAAGGAAGCACGAACCTTGGTATAGAAGAAGAAGAAAAAGAGACGCCACAACCTTGGGATGGAGGTTGATAAGTCTTAAACGCCACAAGGGAATGCCTTGATAAGTTCTAGTTTAATGAAGAACCAACAAGTGAGAGCCTCACCATGTAGTAGATTGAATAAGCCAAAAGTTACCTGTTGTGGCCGCCACCCCATATATTTATAGCTATAGGGTGACCTAAAAACCCTAAAAGGCCAAAAGGAAGCCCATTTAGTAAAGGCCTATATAGACTACATAGGCCTATTGAGCTCTTGGCACCATTACAACCCAAATAAAGCTAGAAATTGGGCCTAAATTGAACCTACAAAATTAAAATATCCTTCTTACATAGACAAGAGACTAAGGATACTAATTAAGCTCATCTAAGGCTTGAATTAGGTTGACTAAGCCGTAAGACTTGCTCTTGGTCAAACCTTCTTCAATGGTCGCTTTGGCTTTCACATCTTCAATTAGCACGTTAAGTGCTTCTTTCATCTTTTTAGCCTTAGCCCTTGTAATTGGGCCCCCTTTGATGCATAATGGATCAACAACTTCTAGAGTGGGTTGAGCATGATCCATATCGTTAGCTTGTTGGGCAACTTGTTCACTTCCTTTGTCTCCATCATTCCCCCTCTCCTCAAAAGGATTCGTCCTCGAATCTTGATTACCTACATCAAAGGGAGAGAGATCAGAAACATTAAATGTGGAACTCACATTATACTCACCCGGCAAGTCAAGCTTGTAGGCATTATCATTGATTCGCGCCACCACTTGAAATGGTCCATCTCCTCTTGGATGCAACTTAGTACGACGTTTAGCAGGAAATCTCTCCTTTCTCATATGAACCCAAACCCAATCACCGGGTTCAAAGATCATTTTCTTTCGTCCCTTGTTGGCTTGCGTAGCATATTGTTCAGTCTTCTTTTCAATTTGCATCCTTACTTTCTCGTGCATTTGTTTCACAAATTCAGCTTTCTTAGTACCATCCAAACTAGCATGCTCAGAGATAGGCAAAGGTGATAAATCCAAAGGAGTTAGCGGATTGAAACCATATACTACTTCAAAAGGTGAACACTTTGTAGCAGAATGTATAGATCTATTATATGCAAATTCAACATGTGGTAAGCAATCTTCCCAACCCTTTAAATTCTTTTGAATGATAGCTCTTAATAAAGTAGCTAAGGTTCGATTTACTACCTCAGTTTGTCCATCTGTTTGTGGATGACACGTTGTAGAAAACAATAACTTTGTTCCCAACTTGCCCCATAGCGTCTTCCAAAAGTAGCTTAGAAACTTTGCATCACGATCTGAAACTATGCTTTTCGGCACTCCATGAAGTCGCACAATGTCCCTAAAAAAAAGATCAGCAATATGGTTAGCATCATCTGTTTTCTTACAAGGAATAAAATGAGCCATTTTGGAAAATCTGTCTACGACCACGAAAATAGAATCCATACCACGTTTTGACCTTGGTAATCCTACAATAAAGTCCATAGAAATATCAACCCAAGGTTCACTAGGAATTGGTAGAGGCGTATACAACCCATGAGGTAAAGATTTAGATTTTGCTTGCCTACATGTGATACACTTCTCACAAAATTTTACAACATCTCCTTTCATATGTGGCCAAAAGAAATGCTCCAACAAAACATCAAGTGTTTTTCGCACTCCAAAATGTCCCATTAGTCCCCCACCATGGGCTTCTTGGACTAATAATTCCCGCAATGAACAGTTAGGCACACATAACCTATTAACTCTAAATAGAAATCCCTCATGCCTATAAAACTTCCCAAATGCAGCATGCTCACAAACTTCAAATACATTTCCAAAGTCGGGATCTTTAGAATATAGATCTTTAATGTATTCAAATCCTAACAATTTAGTGTTCAAAGTAGAGAGCAAGGTATACCTTCGAGATAAAGCATCTGCAACAGTATTTTCCATACCTCGTTTATACTTGATCACATAAGGAAATGATTCAATGAACTCCACCCATTTCGCATGACGTCGATTCAACTTACTTTGGCTCTTCAAGTGCTTCAATGATTCATGATCAGTGTGAATGACAAACTCTTTGGGCCACAAGTAGTGCTGCCAAGTCTCTAAAGCCCTCACCAAAGCATACATCTCTTTGTCATAAGTGGGGTAGTTCAAAGCTGCTCCACTCAATTTCTCACTAAAATAAGCAAGGGGTCGACCTTCTTGTATTAGTACAGCTCCAATACCTATTCCTGATGCATCACACTCAATTTCAAAAGTTTTAGCAAAGTTAGGTAATGCAAGTAAAGGTGCAGAACTTAATTTCTCCTTAAGTGAATTGAAGGCAGAATCCTGTTCACTATCCCAATGAAATCCAACATTCTTTTTAACAATTTCAGTCAACGGTGCAGCTAAAGTGCTAAAATTCTTAACAAACCTTCTGTAGAAACTTGCCAAACCATGGAAGCTACGTACCTCAGTTATTGTTTTTGGTGTTGGCCATTCACGAATAGCCTTAACCTTCTTCTCATCAACTGCTATTCCGTTAGCACTAACAATATAACCAAGAAACTCAATTTGATTAGTGCAAAAAGAACATTTTTGAAGGTTAGCATACAACTTTTCATTTCGCAAAACAATTAGAACATTTTGTAAATGTTGTAAATGCTCCTCTAAATTTTTGCTATAAATCAAGATGTCATCAAAATATACTACGACAAAATTTCCAATAAAAGCACGCAAAATGTGGTTCATTAACCTCATGAAAGTACTAGGTGCATTAGTAAGCCCAAAGGGCATTACTAACCATTCGTACAAACCATACCTAGTCTTAAATGCAGTTTTCCATTCGTCTCCCTCACGCATGCGAATTTGATGATAGCCCGACTTCAAATCAATTTTAGAGAAAATGCAAGAGCCATGTAGTTCATCTAGCATATCATCTAATCTAGGAATAGGATGACGATACTTTACCGTGATCTTGTTGATAGCTCTACAATCAACGCACATTCTCCAAGTTCCATCCTTCTTTGGTACTAGCAAAACGGGGACAGCACATGGACTCAAGCTTTCTCGGATGTACCCTTTTTTCATCAACTCCTCAACTTGCCTTTGAAGTTCTTTTATCTCGGCAGGGTTACACCTATAGGCTGGCCGATTAGGAATGGCGGCTCCAGGGATGAAATCAATTTGGTGCTCTATTCCTCTAAGTGGTGGCAGTCCATCAGGAACCTCATCAGGAAATACATCATCAAATTCCTGCAAAAGAGATTTAACAACACTAGGCAAAGTAGGGTTAAGATCGTTAGTGTTAAAATCGGCCTCCTTGTACAAAAGTACAATTATTGGCTGTGAAGCATAAAACGCTCTCTTAACCTCTCTTTCTTTTGCATAAAAGCTCCCTTTTTTCCTCTCTTGCTCTTGAATTTCCTTTCCTCTTTCATTCTTTTTTCCACTCATCTCATCCTCACCTTTTCTTTTTTCACACTCTTTTTCTTTTCCATTCTTTTTCTTTTTCTCATTTTCTTTTTTCTCACACTCTTTTCTTTTTTCACTCTCATTTTTGATCCTCAATTGATCTTCATATACTTGCTTAGGAGTCAATGGTACAAGAGTTACATGTTTACCATGCATCATAAAAGAATACTTATTTTTAAACCCATCATGCATGACCTTCCTATCAAATTGCCATGGTCTACCTAAAAGTAAATGACTCGCATGCATTGGCACTACATCACAAAGTATCTCATCATGATATCTACCAATGGAAAATGAAACCAACACTTGCTTGTTGACCTTGACTTCCCCGCAATCATTCAACCATTGTAGTTTATAAGGTCTAGGATGCTTAGTGGTAGGTAAGCATAATTTTTCAACCAAAATAGTACTAGCAACATTAGTGCAACTTCCCCCATCTATAATCATACTACATACCTTGTCTTTGATGTGGCAACGGGTATGAAATATGTTGTCTCGTTGTTCTTCATTATCTTCTTTCACTTGCACATTTAGAGCACGCCTAGTGACAAGGGCTTCACCTTCAACGGGATACTCTTCATCACTTTCCAATAATGCGGGCAAGACACTATCATCTTCGGACTCACTTTCGGTTTCGATGTCACCATTGTCTTTCAAAATCATAATTCTTTTGTTTGGGCATTGTGATGCGATATGTCCCCTTCCCAAGCACTTAAAGCATTTAATATCTCTATTTCTTGAAGGTTGGAGGGGTTCCTTTCCCTTGACCAATGGAGAGCTTGCATCTTTATTCTTTGAAAAATCGGGCTTTTTCTTTGATTCAACTTTATCATCTCTTTTGTTCCAACTAGATTTCCAAGTTGACGAATGAGAACTTTGCCCCCCATGCTTGTTTGACCCCTTCCTTTTGAGTTGTCTTTCAACTTTCATGGACATATGCACCATGTCTTCAAGCTCCACATAATGTTGCAACTCCACTACATTTGCAATTTCTTGATTTAACCCTTGTAAAAATCGTGCCATGGTTGCTTCTCGATCCTCCTCCACATTGGCTCGAATCATTGCAATTTCCATCTCTTTGTGGTATTCCTCCACAGTCTTGGATCCTTGTGTGAGACTTTGTAACCGTTGATACAAATCCCGATAATAATGTGTTGGAATGAATCTCTTTCTCATAATAGTCTTCATCTCCTCCCAACTGCCAACGGGTCTCTCTTTATTTCTTCTCCTGCTTAGAATGATTTGATCCCACCAAATAATTGCATAATCCACAAATTCAACGGCAGCGAGTTTTACCTTCTTTTCTTCAGAATAGTTGTGACAATCAAATACTAATTCCACTTTCTTTTCCCACTCCAAATAGGCTTCAGGATCACTTTTGCCTTGAAATGAAGGAATCTTCATCTTGATATTTCCCAAGTTTCTATCCACATGATCATTCATTCTTCCTCTTCTACCACCAACTCGAGCATGATCTGATCTGCCACTTGAAGCTCTATCATCAATGTCCTCAGATACGCCATCATCATCATCATCCTGGTCACCACGGTTATATGGTCTAGCACTTCGTGAAGGAACTCTACCAACTTGGCTAGGTCGCAATCTTGCAATTACAGCATCTTGTTTTTCTAATCTGTCCATAATCTGACTAAAACGGATTTCCATGCGTTCCAAGTGTTGTCTCAAAGCACGTTGATCAAGGGACTCTCTAGGTCTTGCTTCTTCTCCACTTGTCGCCATTGAACAACCTGTTTCACTCAAACACTCTAACTCACGAATGTTAGCTCTTTAAAGAACTTGAACTGAGAATTGAGGCAAATACCTTGTAAGCGTTCGTGGACTATCAATATTCCCAAGGGTGTAACGATAAAGTATAGGAATTAAAGACAAAAGTGCAAATTGCAGAATTGAAAAACTGAAGTGCTGAAAGGAAATTTGCCAGAATTGAATCTAGGCAAAATTGAAGATAATGCGGAAATGAAAGATAGCAAAACGTGAATTAAAGAGCTGAAAGAAAAGTCGCCAGAACTTAATCTAGGCTGCCAGAATTGAATCTAGGCAACTTAAAGGAAATGAAAGTACTTGAAATAAGAGCTGAAAGGAAAATTGTCAGAACTTAATCTTGGCTGCCAGAATTGAATCTAGGCTAACTTGAAATTAAATGAGAATACTCGAAATAAGAGCTGAAATGAAAGTTGCCAGAACTTAATCTAGGCTAACTTGAAATGAAATGAGAATACTTGAAAAGAAATTTGCAAACAAAGTCTCTACTTCCTTCTTTTTTTTTTTCCAGCCTCTTTTGCTTTTTTTTTTGTTTTGGCTTTTCTTCTTCTTTTTTTTTTCTTCCTTCCTTCCTTTCTTTGCTTCTTTTTTTTTTCTTTCTCTCTTTTTTTTTTTTTTGGCCGATTTTTTTTTCCTCCTCTTTTTTTTTTTTTTTTTTTTTTGAGCAACAAAGCAAGTAAGGCTTGCTAAGCAAAAGAAAAGAAACAAAAATACGATAGAAACTCAAGAACACAAAGAAAAGGATAACCAAATCGATTTAGAAAAACTAAGGCTCTGATACCAAATGATGCGAACCCAAAGAGAATAAGTCTCAAGAACACACAACAAATGGAAGAAAGAGGGAAAGATAGTCTAAATCGAAAAGATGGAGAATAGAAGAAAGAAACCTTGACCCAATGCTTAAGGAAGCACGAACCTTGGTATAGAAGAAGAAGAAAAGAGACGCCACAACCTTGGGATGGAGGTTGATAAGTCTTGAACGCCACAAGGGAATGCCTTGATAAGTTCTAGTTCAATGAAGAACCAACAAGTGAGAGCCTCACCATGTAGTAGATTGAATAAGCCAAAAGTTACCTGTTGTGGCCGCCACCCCATATATTTATAGCTATAGGGTGACCTAAAAACCCTAAAAGGCCAAAAGGAAGCCCATTTAGTAAAGGCCTATATAGACTACATAGGCCTATTGAGCTCTTGGCACCATTACAACCCAAATAAAGCTAGAAATTGGGCCTAAATTGAACCTACAAAATTAAAATATCCTTCTTACATAGACAAGAGACTAAGGATACTAATTAAGCTCATCTAAGGCTTGAATTAGGTTGACTAAGCCGTAAGACTTGCTCTTGGTCAAACCTTCTTCAATGGTCGCTTTGGCTTTCACATCTTCAATTAGCACGTTAAGTGCTTCTTTCATCTTTTTAGCCTTAGCCCTTGTAATTGGGCCCCCTTTGATGCATAATGGATCAACAACTTCTAGAGTGGGTTGAGCATGATCCATATCGTTAGCTTGTTGGGCAACTTGTTCACTTCCTTTGTCTCCATCAGACTAGCCGTAAAACTTCATATGGTAATCTACATATAGATATGTCAATGAAGTTCTTACTGCAGCTTAAGTACGATGTTCCTTTGACTTGCGGTGTTCAAGTCATCTTGGTCATGGAGACTTATACTTTAACATCTTAAGCAAGCATCTCCAAGGAGGTGAGGACCCAGGATGATTGGGTATAAGCCGAAGTGCCCGAAGATGTTTGAACAGCCTACAAAGGATTCACCACTCCTTGCGAGGAGATGTATGCCCAGGCCTATCGTCGGATTGTTACTCAAAGCCTCTGGACAGAGCATATCATGTTTAGAGTATGAGTCTCTTAAATACATGAGAGTAATTAGAAATCCAAAGGTCGAGAAAGACACTACTTGGGCTAGGTGTGACGTAGTCAGTCTAGTGGGGACTGACACAAACAGACCATGTCCTGAACCAAGTGGGTATAAGATGGTGAAGGGAATGAGGCACGATTCATTAGAGCTGCTGAAGGGTTTCATAATTACTTCTGAGGTCAACCGTTGATCTTTCGATTAATTGGGGGTCATGATGTACTACTAGGTGTCACTCATGATCGTTCTATAATTGGTTGATTATAGACGGTCAACATAAATCGAAAGCCTATTTAGTCACATGCACTACGAGTAATCCGAGGGATTTAAAATGAGTTGAAAATTAGATTTTCCAATCAAGGGAAATAAGTCGAATCTGAATTAATCAGAGGCGCAATGGAAGCTTATAATGGCTAAGTCTTTTGAAGGCTTATCGGGCGAATTAAATGAGTTTAATTCGCGATCGGTTCGGCACGGTTTGGCCGGCCAAAGAGGGTGCCAACCCTCTTTGTTTGGCCGGCCACCACAAGGGGAGAAAACTAATTTATTTGATTTAATTAATAAAATAAATCTAGCGCGATTTGTTTTATAAATTATGGATAAATAAATTGATATATAAAGAAATTTATATAAAGAGATTTATAAAGAAATTTGTAGAAATTTATTCTTTTTATGGAAATTAAAATAAACCATGAATTGGTTCAATTTTAATTAATAAAATCAATTATGAATTGATTTTTCCATGATAAGAAAATTTTATACAAATTTTATTCCATAATTAAAAGGAGAGATATAATTGTTTTATTATAAAGTTAGTTATAATAAAACTTGGCTTAAACGGAATAATTCATAAGAAAATTTATAAGATAAATTTCTTATGAAAATTCCGTTAAGAGGGGGGAGACTTAGCAAGGGAGAAGCTACTATATAAAGGAACCAAAGGCAAGCCTTTAATTCCTAATTGAATTGATCAAGAGATTAATTCTCTCCCTCTCTCTCTCTTATTCTCTCCCTCTCCTTCTCCTTCCCTCCTAGGGCCGGCACCCTCCCCTACTAGCTAGGGCCGGCGCACCTCCACCCTAGGGCCGGCGCACCACCATCCCTTGAGGTTGTCGTGGGTCACCATCACCAAGGAGAAGCCAACCAAGAATAAGAAGAAGCGGATCGCAACTCCTTCCCTCCCGGAATTTAGATTCTGTTTCTTGGTGGTTAGTTTCCTTTCTTCTCTCTTGATCTTCTAGTTGTGCCTTTAGAGAATCTAGTAGTTCTCGTCGGCACAAAACTCGTGACTTTGCGAAGTCATCCCGAAGAGAACTCGGCGTGGACGCGAATAGAGGCGGAGCTTCCAAGGGACGCTACGGTTGGATCTCGTCCCTTACTTCGAGTTACGCGAGGTACTAAGTAAATTAGTTTACTTTTCCATAAAGTTTTAATTTATGATCATGTCCACACATCATAAGGTTGCATGCTAGATACGTGGTTAAAAATAATTTAAGAAATTATTTTATGCTAATTCTTCCGCTGCACGTAAAAATTTAAAATTTTACGAACCCGTATCCTTGTCAACATGCACCCGGTCCCAACATTATATTTGTGACACACATATGTTATTGTACTCTAGAACTTGCTTAGGTTCTTTCAAAATCATATTTCAATGATTAGATCATATCTATGGAGGCTAATCAACATGTTTTCCTTTTCCATATTATTCTTAGCAATGATCATACTTGATACATACTCTTTTCAATTTTCCTTTCTATTTTCCTACTCTTAACCCCATTTTTCTATGGATTTGTTTGCTTGGGATGTTTTCTTGATGCTACTTTGCCCGAGACGGACAAAGATTTAAGTGTGGGGGAGTGACTAGAGTTTGGAATTATTTTGGAGCAAGGATGCATTTCATTTCAAAGAGAAATTTTTTTTGTGAAATTGAGGCCAAAAGGTGCCAAGTGAGTGAATTTGAATTCCAAAAATGAGCAAGAGGATGGAAGCAAGTGGAGCATCTAGATTCCTTATCACACTTTGAAGATCAAGTGGCACCATGAGACTAGGGGAGAGATCATCATCCAAATCAAATTCTTTGCCCCATTACAAGTCTGACTTTGCTAGAGGATTATAAAAAAAACAAAAAAAGAGAAAAAGAAAAGAGAATGAGGCAAAGTTGTGCCGCAAAAGAAAATTGGCACAAAGGATATTTTCATCGAATTTTTTAAAGGGCAAGGCAAAAGTTTTACTCCACCATACTTTTGATATCATTAGAGGACTGTAAAGAGGGGCAAAGCACATTGGAAACATTCTTGAGCAACCAAGTCTTCCACTCCATCAATTTTTCCATTTTCTTGGCTTTTACTCCATTTCTTACCATTTTCCATGTTTTCACTTGTTTTTGTATATGTTGATCCTAATCATGAATAATGGTAGAGATTAGATAACAAGCAAGCCTATGGTAGTGCAAGAAGCATATGTGTTTGAGTGAGCTCCACTTCCATCATCAACTTAGAATTTAAGGAGAGAGCCACCAAAATTTCCTTGAAAGACTAGTGAGTTAAATTCATCTCAATGAATCATGATGGATGAAAAGGCTAAGTTGTTGATTTAAGGATGAGATACTAATCCATAGTGCTTAGATTTTTGAGAATTGACCAACTTAGGTAATTTCTTTTCATTTTCTTCTAATTATGCTTTAGAAAACCTAAGGGATACATACTTAGTGGTTTCGCGAGACGCTCAAGCTTAAGTGTGGGGGAGTTGATAAGTACCATTTTATTAATTATTTTAGTTGCTAAAATCCATGTTTGACCCATGTTTTACTTGCTTAATTGTGAATTTACCCTAGGTTTTAGAACTTACCTCTATTTTGGACTTAATTGCAAATCTGCACATATTTGGATTATTTGGCCACTAAATTTTTGATATATTTTTTGTAGGCATGAAAAGTTCATGGACCTAGGGCATACTGGGTCAAACTTGAGTCGGAAGAAGACCCAGATCGAGTTATCAAGCTTAGGATTAATCCGGGCCGTCCGATTCAAAAGCAGCTAGATCTGAGCCATCTGGGACCATCTGAAGCAATCCAAGCTAGGGTTAGGGCTGATCAAGCACTCTGATCAAGATCTGAAGGTTTCATCCCAATCAGAGCTCATTCAACCGTTGGATCAAGCTCAGAGGGCTCTAGACTGTCCATTCAAAGATTAGGTTGATCTGGACCATCCGTCGCACATCTGGAGGATTCGAGCTACCACGAGGCAGATCCTGACACTTGATCAACATCATCAATGTTTGGATTAAATCAGAGCAAGATCAGCCGTTGGATTTCTTCAAATCAATCTGGGACGTCCATTATTAACTACTTAAGTAAATTTTCCCAAAACTTCTCCTCGTCGCGTCTTCTTCGCCGCAACCGAGTTCTTCAGCTAGTTCATAGTTTTTCTTCAGTAGTTCTTCAATCCAAGGGGCGCGACCCCTCAATTTCTTGCCTAGATCGAGTGCTAGGTCATTGGTGAGCTCATCCGTGAAGTTTCTAGCCTCAACTTGCCCAAGAAACAGAGCTGAGTGAGGGTTTCCTCAGCTCTACCATTTGCTTCCTTTGGATCGGTTGTACTCCATCTCCATCCACCCGAGTAGTTCAGAGGGATTCCCTGGAGTGTTTGGATCATCCACAAGCTGCAGGACAATCGGACACAGCTGAATTGAAGGAATTCGAAAGGAAATTTCAGATTTGAGGAAGCTGAGTTGGAATGGATCGTTGATTGAGTTTCTCCATTGAATTGCTGAGCTTAGGGGTTCGAGGCTCACCCTTGCGTGACGAACAAGGAGTACTTGAGCTAGAGAGTGATTGAGGAGTAGATTTCTTATCGCATTTCTGTTTTTAGCTTCAATTTCATTTCTGTCGTAGTTCACTTTAGTCTGCATTTCTGTATTAGCTGCTGTAGTTTCAGTTTCTTGATTGTTTTGCTTTAATTAGTATTTCAATGTTGCAAGTTAATCAGAAGATAGTTTGTTTAATGAACATTTGGTTTTAATTTCAGTTTATTCCTTGCTTAATCCTTACGTATCAGCCCTGTTTTTTCATTTTCAGCTTAGTTTCTGAATTTTTGTAGCTTCTTTCGAATTCAGTTGTGTTGAGTTTATTCCCTGCAATTGAAGACAACCTTTAGTGTGTTAATTCATTAGTTTCGAGTTTGTTTCTCATTCAGTTTCATTTCTGAATTTTCAGCTCAGCTGTTCTTGAGTTTCAACTCATATTTTTGCAATTAGGTAGCTTCATGTTTTGCAGTTTTTTCAGCCTTCAGTTTCAGAAATTGCATCGAGTGAATTATAGTTCTAGGATTCTTATGTGGACATTAGCTTGGTGCAATCGAATTTAGTTGTTTTGTTGGGTTTTAGCATCCAATTAGTTTCTGAATTACTGCACACCAATTCTGAATTTCTGCACATTCATTGTTCTGAAACTCAGCCTCATGTCCTACATTGAATTTTTGTTGCATCCATGGTTTTTGCACCAGATATATGAATCATATTGGAACTGATCAATCTGATCTCTGAGCATCAGTTTTAGTTCTCTGCATCCAGAATTTCTGCATCATATCATCACTGAATTTCTGCATGTAAATTCTGCATTGAGTTTTGATTACATTCTTGCAAGTTGTTTCGGTTTCAGCCTTGAAGTTGTATCAAGTTAGAGTGGTTTTCTGTCTAAATCTTTCCGAACACTAGATTCTGAACCTAACTTAGTTAGCTTTGGTGTTCTTGCATTTGATTCATGCGACCTTCCTGAATTCAATTCAGCATTCAAGTCAAGTTCTGAATTCTTGCCTGTAATTCTGAAATCCTGTCCCATTTCTGATCTGCTGCATTTATGTCTGAAATTCCTTCTTAATTCATGCTAGCACTTCATTAACAGTTTGTCTTCAATGTTTAAGTGATTAATTTCAATTCGGAATGGTCAATCACAGTTTTAGCACTTAGTATCAGTCCCTTTTGGCACATAAATCTCCTTCTCTTGGTGCCAAGTTGTTTCAACCTTTTGTTCACTTTGTATCAAGAGAGGCATTCGGAATTTATTGGTTTGAACTTGAACAGACCTTGTAGAGTAGTCTTGCGTTTGAATTCAGATTTGCATCTTTGAAATTCGGTTGAGTTGCCTTGGATGAATTGGGTTTTCCATTGGTTAAGTTGTTTATTACCATCATTTTGTTTGGCTTATCAGCTAAGTTCCTCTATTTCCATTGCATTTCCATTTCTAATTGAAACCAAATCCGATTTTTATTTGAAACCCAAAAATTCTCAAACGATGCATAAATTCGAGCACGAATCAAACACTCTCAACTAGTCCCTAGGAAAAATACGACATGTGGCCCCTTTACTACGTTTTCATATTTTGATTGCAAAAAGGGTTTTCAGCTTTTTATTCATATTCTAAATTCTGATGAACCCACATTCGTGACAACTTAACCTAGTATTTCGGTATCATCAAGACCGTCCCTTCTCTTAGATAGCTAATAGTGGTGAATTTGCTCACATCCCCGTTCATGTGTCTTGAGCATCCACTATCTACTATCCACATAGATGAGGCCTCCTTCACCTTTACCTAAACAACATGGAAAACGTACTCTTTTGGCACCCATATCTTTGATCTATAAGCATCATTTAGAAATCACTTAGGTACCCATGCCTTCTTTGTGGTTCCCTTAGCCCCTAGTTTCCTAGATGCACCAATCCTACCGGTAAGTGAGACAAAGGCTACCTCCTTTGTCTTAGGCATATATCCTAAGCCAGCCTTGTTGTACACAACTCTTTGACTGTTGATGGTCATATCTAGGCTACTGGATCCTATTTGAAATTTCCTAAGGGCCTTTGTGAGGTCATTTGTCTGTTTCCTTAATTCCCTATTTTCGGTTTCAACATGTAAAGCATGTGAAGAGGTAGAGCTATCATGCAATTCTTTAAGTTTAGTAGCTTCTACTCTAAGCATGACAATTTCTTCCTTTAGGTCCTTAATTTTACTTCTAGCCTTAGCTAAATCCATGTTAGTGCTAGAAATTATTTTCACTAAAGTAGAGGAGGGTAAGTGGTATACCTCACTTACCGAAGCTTCTGACTCTGATGATGAAGTGGAGGAGCTCTCATCTTCACTACTTGAGCTTTGTTCATCATCCGATGAGTCTGAGTGATCTTGTGCCATAAGAGCAAAGTGGGAGACTTGCTCTTCTTCTTCCTCTGAGGATGATAGATCATCCCATGTAGCCTTTAGGTTGGTGGCACCCTTCTCCTTCCCCTTTGATTTCTTCTTGTCACTCTTCCTCTTCTCCTCCTTCTTGTCCTCTCTTTTCTTCAATTGGAGACACTCGTTCTTCATATGTCCCTCTTGGTGGCAGTTGTAGCATATGATGTCCTTGGCCTTACCCTTTCCCTTGGACCCTTACCTTGCATAGGACTTGTTAGATAAACTTTTAAAAGTTCTAAGAAATTTTCTAACCATGAAGGCCTCTTGGTCATTATCCATAGAGGCGCTTGACTCCTCTGAGTCGAATGAAGATGAGTAGACCACCTTCTTCTTCTCCTTCCTCCTCTTCTTCTCCTTTTCTGCAACAAAAGCAATACCTTTCTCTTTGGTCAAAATGTTAGCTTGCTCATGCAGTTCAAATTCACAAAACAAATCATCTAATTTAACTAAAGATAAGTCCCTTGATACCTTGTAAGCATCAACCATGGATGCCCACAAGGTGGTCCTTGGGAATGCTTGTAGAACGTACCTGACGATGTCCCGGTTCTCTATCTTCTCTCCAATCACATGGAGCTCGTTGATCACTTCCTTTACCCTTCCATGTAGCTGGCTGACGGTCTCGTTGCTCTTCATGAAAAGGGATTCACTACTAGAAAAAATGCATTCAACAACAGTGAATCACTATTGTCGTATGCCAAATACCACTGTTGTTAAAGGCCATGTTGTTAAAGGGGGGGGGTCTACGACAACAGTGAATCACTGTTGTCGTTTGGTCTACGACAACAGTTTGACAACAGTTTTCCACTGTTGTCGTATATCACATTCGACAACATTTTGACAACAGTTTTTCACTGTTGTCTTTTATTATATTCGACAATAGTTTTATAACCGTTGTCGTATATCAATAACAACATTTTATCACTGTTGTCGTTTAGGGTTTTCACTGTTGTCGTTTAGATGAGTTTTAACAACGGTGTTTAACTGTTGTCGTATACCGAATTCACTGTTGTCTTTTATTATATAGCACTGTTGTCGTTTATCTACAACAACAGTTTAGCTTTAAAAAAACCTGTTGTGCGTTTGTATTGTTCACAACAGTTTCATACCAATTTGACAACAAAGATATTTCCATTATATTTTCAATTAAAAGGCAATAATTTAACCTCGAAACAAAAACTATATATATCAAACATCATCAGCATATTTACAATAAAGATCCACCACAACCTTTCTACAGACGAAACCACAAAAGTATCTTCTGTCCAAAAACCTTTCTACAGACGAAACCACTAAAGTATCTTCTGACCCAAATTACAAGAGTTCAAATTATATATAATTCTAACCCAACTAAACTTACAATGAAGTTCAAATCACAAAAATTATAGCTTGGAAGGTCAGATTAATGGTCTTCGAACATGATCACGAACAAGTCCCTGCAGCTGGAAAAAAGAGAACAAACACTCTAATTAGTTATTCTATTAAATGCATATGTCCAATAAAAAATGATCCATAAAGATATGTATCAACAAACAACAAACATAACAAATAAACAAACAAACAAACAAAAAAGATATACAAAGTCTTATACTATTGGCGTTATTAGTGTTACTCACAAATTTAATAAACACTGTTGGACATCATTAGTGTTACTCACAAGTTTGTTTTCTGCTACTTCCTTCATCAGATTAACTCCATTAGTAGCAAATCCATGGCTTTCTGATTGGTTCGCATGGTACGCTTTACCATCCTTCCTAATGAGACTGTAAGTGTATGCCCAGATGTGGAACCCTCCAAGATGCATTATGATACCGTTTAGAGAATATCTTCACTGGTGATTAAATCTCAAAAAGCATCTTACCGCCATGGAGAAGGAAACATAAGAGAGGGCACGGACACTGCACATTGTCTCATCGTCAAATGGGTTGCCTTTCTCTAGGCAAGCCGCTAGGATGATGATCAGCATCAGGTTGCCTAAGTTACCTTCATTGATACAATATTAAGGATCAGTACATACTAAGTTACCTTCATTGATACACTATTAAGGATTAGTACCAATAAAATGTGTGCAAACTGAGATGTGAAAGATTACCTGAAGAGCATGTAGCCACTACAAGGCCCTCGAGATGCTCCGGTGGCTTTAAGAGTTTGACAACAATCCAACCAAGGATTCCCCCAAAGAGGAATACAATCCCAAGATTGATAGGCATGAACCACCTTCAGAAGACAGCAATTATGTTAGCTTTAATGATTTCTCAAGAACAAAACTTTAGATGCTCAGAAGCACAACTGTGGCGTACATACCAAGATTTGATTTCTTCAAAAGTGACAGTTTTTGATAGACTAGCAACTGTCAGAGATGGTGTGAAGATTGAAAACACGATCTAGTTAAACAGCAAACGGTGAGTTTACAAAATAATGAAAACCTCAAGTGTTGAAGAATTACCTTATTCATGTCTCTCAGAGCAGTAGCATGAAGCAGATTACTGTAACCTGATGCAAAAAATGCTCCCAGCATCCCAATGAGAAGGACCTGCATGATTGGTGCAGAGGCCACCAGGAACAATGACCAAAGCCCCATCTTGTTCCTCAAAGTTCTCAAGATGCTCCTCAAGATTAATTTCACTGAACCAATCATCCTGAAAGGGAAGAAGTGCAGCACTGATTAATTGTTGATGGTCTTCTACAACTATAAGAGACGTCGAATGAGATGGAAAAAGGAAAGCGACTGCATGCTTCTCCATCTTCTCCATCCGTAGTTTGACTCACACTGTGCATTCTTTTTTTATTGCCAAGAGAGCCACAAGTAATGCAAGAACAGATAATGTCATTGTCCATGTAAAGTATTATTACTGAACAAGAAAAACTCATTCCAGTAGCCACTGAAAGGAATCTTATATGTGCATATATATTTATTTATCTTCTTTAATTTGAGTTGAGTGTCAATGGTTTTTGTTTCAGTACCTAAGCCACTAGCTCAAAGAAACAATAGCCTAAGAAGTATTAGCTTAACCATCGAGTTCTCGAGGCTTTTGCCTGAAATCTGAGGCACTATTCGCTCCATCCATCTTTGGCACCAAGGCAATATTAATAAAGTTCAAGAAGCTGATATGGTGGAACCACCATGGAATTCATTAAACAAAGCCATCATATCCACTTTGATGTCATCCCACATGAAGAGCAGAACTTAGCGTCGAACTCATTTGTCCCACAATTGTTTTATCAATTAGTGAACCATGTTTGCTTAAAAATTTCTAGAAGATAAATCCAGCATGTTTTACACGATTTAGATTGTTAAATATTAATGGAGATTAATGTTGTTTAATAGACAAGACTTTAGAATCTCAATTTATATGCACATCATACTTTATCCATTGATCTACTATGATAGTGATCACTGCTACTTTGTTTAAGAGAAAAGATTTACTAAATTTCTTCCCTAACTCCTTATTGCTACTTTGTTTTAACCATTTTCAGTTAGTAGTTTCAGTAGTTAGTAGTCTATAATAGTCCAATGGCAGTTAAGAGTTAGTAGTTTCAGTAGTTAGTAGTCTATAATAGTCCAATATATATCCCCACTTTAGCAGCTACATTAGCAAGATCTAGTTTAACCTTAAAGTAATTTGATATATTGCTATCAGTTCAAAGGCCTCCTAGCTTTTGTCTAGCCAAAGTCTTCTGATCTCAGTTTAATTATCAGGCTCATTCGATCAATTAAAACAAGATATCAGATTAATTAGTCATTGTTGCATTCATGGAGAACATGGCCCCATTTTTATAGCAATCTTTTGAAGATATATTTTTCTATTATAGAAAATCATAACTTTGCTTGAATCTCCTTCCACTGAACTGGATAGTAACTTATCCAATTTGTATACATCCACTAGCAGGAAGATAGACACTGGCAATAACCTTTTCTTTTAGCTTTTTGGCTTCAATTTGGTCATTATGTGATACAAAAGGATGTGCAAACACACGATATTTGAGACTGAAAACAAACAAATTAGTTTGCGCGATATTTCAACGGTGTTTTGTCATCAGATTAACAACTGTTGTGAGTAGCAAACAAACAAACTTGTGGTTGGTTGTCTTTTACTATTAATGTACATCCAAAGCCTATATTAGTATAGTAACATTTAGATCCTTAAACATTTTCATTACATTAAATATAATTTCTTACAGAGTAATAAATAAAGTTACAAAATATATCTACAAACAAATTGTTAGTTTTTGTCTGAATAGCAAAGTATTACACAACAAACCAAAGAGCATAAGATGCTATAAATCTACTTGTAAACTACTAATAGGGTTGGCAGAAAATTATGCTCTACTGGGCAATGTTCTTAGTTTCAAACTCATCAACAGTTAGTGAATGAATGAAGTTATCAAGGAATTAGTTGGGTCCTACATAAAAGAAATGATCAAAGCTCAACTAAACCTAGCTAATGCAATTTGGGAATCTAATAGAGCTCACGTACAAGTTTGGGAATCCAAAGGGAAACATTCAAGAATGAAGATCACAACCAAGCCTTACCTGAAAACCCACACACCAAGCTTTCCTCTGCCCCTTTCTTTTTCGATCAGAAGAAACCCAGCCACATTCAAGAGCCCTAATTTCTAGAAATCCCTAGGAAGAGGACTAGGTTAGCTTCAACTCACGATACCAAAAACAATCAATAGCGATCTCAACTCACTAGGAGGGCCGCTGGCAGTGGCACTCAGCCGGGAAGGAGCAATTCGCCTGTCGTAGCTAGCGATGAAGATGCGGTGTTGACGCAGGGTACTGCTTGCCTGGGCGTCAGTAGCTAGGGCACGCGATCAAGGAAGAAGAAAAGGTAAGTGAGGAGGCGTCGCCTCCTTGCTTGTGCGATGAAGAAGAAGAGAGCGAGAGGAGTCGGGGCTCACCTCGCGAGGGTGAAAGGAAGCGCCGCTTGACAGGCCCAAATATACTAATTAAAGTTGTCACGAAATGTGTGGGCTCATCAAATTTAAATATGAAATGAATAAATGAAATGCTGGAAACCCTTTTTACAATCAAAAGCATAAAAATGTAATATAGGGGCCACAGGTCGTATTTTTCTCGGGGCTAGTTGACGTTGTGTGATTCGCGCTTGTATTTAGATGTCGTTTGTGTTTTCGGGTTTCAAATCAAAATTGGGTTTTTGGGTTCAATTAGAAATGAAATCGCAATATAAAATAAAGAACTTACCCATGGAACTCAACTAAATGGGTTAAACAAAATTAATGCCACTAAGGACTCAAGTGATTGGACTTAATAAACCAATGCAACTCAACTGGATTGCAAAGTTGCAAATCTGAATTCAAACGTTAAGCTACTTTACAAGGTCTGCTCAAGTTCAAACCAATAAATGATGAATGCCTCTCTTGATACAAAGTGAACAAAAGGTTGAAACAACTTGGCACCAAGATAAAGAGATTTATATGCCAAAAGCTGCTGCTGAATGCAAGAATCATAAACCTAAAACAGATGCTAGAAATTCAGCTCAGAAACAATTTAATACAAAGCAATTTACTTCAATTTTGCAATGGAACTCCAATGCCACAGCTACCCTTAAAAGCTGCAGAAGTACACAATCAAATGGCTGAACTAAGGTTTAAAAGTCAGAAATTGTTAACTGTGAAGGAGGTGGCTTCCAAACACTTAAGTACACAAAATGTGGGGTTAACATCAGATATCGAAATCAGGACAACCTCTCTACTGATCTGAAATCAAGAACATAGCCATATAACTGAAGAATACCGAAATTCAGAGTCAAAACACTTCAGATCAGTGTGGGACAAATCGAATGCAGAACTAGCTTAAGCAAATGCAGCAATGATCTAAAACAGATGCAGAAATGAAGTTCAGATGCAGAAACTTAACTAATCAGTCAATAATCATTGTAGAAATGAAGTTCAGATGCAGAAATTGAAGTGGCACATGCAAGGAAAAGCTGATACGCGCATTACAATCCAAAACAGGGACTGATTTGCAGGAGTTCAGAGCTTATTGCAGAAATTCTGGATGCAAGAAACTAAATTGATGCTCAGAGGTCAGATTGATCATTTCCAATATGATTCATATTTCTGAAGAATCAAATCATGGATGCAGCAAAAAAATTTGATGCAAGACATGAAGCTGAAATTCAGAACATTTTATGTGCAGAAATAAACTACTCACAACTGAAGCAAACTCGTTGCGAATGGAGCTGATACCAAGTGCTAGAGCTCACTTAGACTCGAGTTTAACTTGGTACAACTCCAAGTTGAATAATTATTTGAGACAAAGACCAGAATTAATTGCTGGAGCGCAGGAAAATAAATCTGAGTTTCAGAAATGAGTTGTGCAGAAATTGAAATTGAAAACTGCAGCAATGAAATCGAAATTCAGAATTAACCAACTAAACACAAGCCGAATTCAATTGCACAGCACACTAAGGTCTTAGTTTGCTTCAGGAATGGAAACTTAAATGAACTAATTGCAAAGTTACTGATACTCAGGAAAATAAGTCTGATACGTAAGATGAGAAAAACAGGGAAAAGCAGACACAATTTGATACGCAGGCTAAAAACAGAAAGTAACTGAAATTAAACACAACTATCCATTAGAAAAGCTTCCTAAACTATTTAACTAGAAGGATTAAAGCTAGGTTAAGCAGAAACCATTAAGAATCGAAGTTAACTAATTCTGAAACCAAGAACAGAAACAGAATTACAACAGTAAATGAAAATTACAGCTACAAACGAAAATTTGCTATCTAAACTACTCCTCAACCATTCCTCAACTCAAGAGCTCCTTGGTCGTCAATCAAGGGAGAACCTCGGACCCGCAAGCTCCGCAAATCAGCAGGAAATGTCTCTGCTACCGAATCTGATCAGATCACTGCTCAAACTGAAATCAGCTTCTGAATCCTTCAAACTTGCTGTGGTGGATTGCGATCTTGATTGGGGAGGGACCGAGACCTTCCAGGGAACCCCTCTGGTCAGCTCGGATGCAATGGAAGTGGATCACAGCTGAGTTCAATGGAATCGGATAGTGAAACTGCCGAGACCTCGCGCAGCTTCTCTATTGAGCAAATCTTCAATCGGAAACCTCACTGAGACTCTCCATACTAACCTAACCCTTGCTTTGATGATGGATTGAGTGATCGCGCCTCCTTGATGAAGAAATCTAGCTAAGAAACGAGAAGAAACTGAAGAAGAAGATGAACAACGGCGGAGATGCGACGAGGAGAAAGGCTGGGGAGTTTCTGATTAAATAGAAACAAATGGACGGCTGAGATTGCTTTGATGAAATCCAACGGTAGATCTTGATCCGATTTGAGCCAAACTTTTATGATGATGATCTGGGGTCAGGATCTGCCTTGTGGTAGCTCGGATCCTCCAGATATGCAACGGATGGTCCAGATCAACTCTATCTGTGAATGGACGCTCTAGAGCCCTCCTTGCTTGATCCAACGGCTGATCTTGCTCTGATGGGGATGAAACCTTCAGATCTTGATCATTGAGCTTGATCAACCCTAACCCTAGCTCGGATTGCTTCAGATCATCCCGGATGGCTCAGATCTAGCCGCTCTTGAATCGGACGGCCCGGATTAATCGTAGGCTTGATAATTCGATCCGGTTCACATCCGACTCAAGTTTGACCCAGTATGCCCTAGGTCCAGGATCCTTTCATGCCTATAAAAATATATCAAAAAATTAGTGGCCAAATAATCCAAAAATTATGTAATTTTGCAATTAAGTCCAAAATAAGATAAAGTTCCAAAACTAGGGTAAAATCATAATTAAGCAATAAAAACATAGGTCAAACATGGATTTAAGCAATTAAAATAATCAATAAAATGGTGCTTATCACCGCTCTCGGGGCTTCCTTGGACTCGGGCAATGAAGAAGGGGGAGAGACGTCGACTCGTGGCTGCGAGGGGTTTGTGTGAGAGAAGCGGAAATGGTCGGGGGTTTAGGTGGTTGGCGGGCGAGGAAGAGGAAAGATTAGGGGTTTGTGCGACGAGAAAAAAGATGATTAAGGATCGAAAAATAAGAGAATGAGGATTCAATAGTTCGTTGTTTTTTTGCAGTTGGATATCCACCGTTGATTTTGTTTATTGCTTGAACAGCACAACAATACAACAACAACAGTTTAATATAACTGTTGTCTATTGTCATAATAGACAATAGTTTATCACATCAGTTGTTGTAAATCCCGCCTATAGACAACAGTTATTTTATAACTGTTGTTGTTAAGTATACATACGACAATATTTTGTTATTATTGTTGTCTTTTTACGTATACAGACCAACAATAACAACGGTTAATACTAAAACTGTTGTTAAATTGACATAAGACAGCACTTTATCAAAAACCGTTGTTGATTATGTGTTGTTGAATGCAAAAATTCTAGTAGTGATTGTAGTTGGGCCACTAGCAAGTCCTTCTTGGCTCTTCTGGACTCGTTTGACCCCTCGTTCAATTCCACCAGTTTGTCCAACAATTCCATGGAGCTCTTGAACAGCCCCACCTTGTTCAGTTGCTCCTTCGAGAGCCCGCACTGCAGTGTGGTGGTGGCCTTGGCATTGGATTGCACCCTTTTCATCACCTCCTTTGACCAAGATCTCATCGGTGTCGGTTCTCCTCTTTCATCGACGGGCACCTCGAAGCCATCTGCAACACTTATCCAGTTTTCAATATCATTCATAAGATAGTATTGCATCCTACCTTTTCAGTAAGCGAAGTCGTTCCCGTCGAAGAAAGGTGGTCGTGCGGTGGAGTATCCCTCTTGAAATGCCATTAAAAATGCTCCGGTTGACGGTTAGTTCTTCCGAAACGCACCGGCTCTGATACCAACTGAAGGATCGTTTCTGGCGTGCAGAGGGGGTGAATGCATTTTTTCATCGTGGATCTCTACAAATCTGTTACCGCAGCGGAAATAATATGTAAATAAAAACAATTACAATGCTAACACTTATCGTTTACTTGGTATCCACCCGGATGGGTGACTAGTCCAAGGATCCACGCCGCGAGCACCACTTTCCACTATCGAAAACTCTCCTTGAGGTGGAGAAACCTTTACAATCGATCTTCTTCTTTTCATATTATAGTAGAATACAAGAGAGGAAAAGAAAAACGCTCTTCAGACGAGCAGCACTTCGACACTGTACGGAACCGTACCGTGCACGTGCAAAAAGGTGCTCCTTTTCTAGGTGAACAGGACAGACTCGCAGTCTGTCCAGCTCCGCACCAGACGACTGCCCCAAGGGCAGTCGACTGGTCTAGCATTAATTGATAGCCAACAGCTAACCAACGGCTAGTTTTCGGGGTATACAAGTCGACTGCCCAAATGCCAGTCGACTGGTCCGAGGCCGCAAACTTTCTGTGGGGTTTGGCAGTCGACTGCCCCAAGGCCAGTCGACTGCCGTACCTCACAGCTCAGCTCCAGCCACTCCTGACCTTCTCCTTCGTGTGTGCCTTCAGGTCTGCTCCCTTAACTCACCCCTTGAAGTCGTCTTCCTCTGGCTATCGTCTCTCGGATGCGCACGCAAGCCTTCCCTTGGCTTGCCTCCATACCACCCTTCACGTGTGCCCTTGAAGTCCACTTCTCGGCTTGCCCTTGGAACTCTCCTCCCTCGGCTCTCGTCCCTCGGATATGTCCACCATGTGTGATTCTCCAAGTCCTGCAAACTCAATCACACACATCAAATAGAACATAACACTCTAACCTTAAGCATATTCAACCACACACATCAAAACCATGATCTTCCAATCATTTAAGAGCCGATTGCCTCAACATGTCTTTCTTTATTTTACATTTCTGCTACATACTAACTCTTATAGAAAGACGAACGACGAAGTTTTCTGACAAAAATTATCAGTCGATATTCACCCCCCTCTATCGACTGACACCGATCATACACATCGGAGGCTAAAATAACAAGACTGGATATCCTCCGAAACTAGCTAACAAACCTCCAAATGAAAGAAGGAGAAACAGCGGGCCAACTTCATGCAAAGATCAAGGAGTTGAACACCGGGTTCACCAACCTCAGTGAATTGGTAATTAATCGAGACTCAGTTTTGTTTGCACTCAATGCTTTCCCTAGACTCAATAATGGACATGGATAGTAGATGCCTAATACATATCTAAAGACTTGGAGGTAAATAAATAATGGACATCAATAATGGACCGCTGTGAGTTTCTGCTCAAGCTGCTAATTTTGTTTTTGCACTCATAATAAAATAAATGTCCTAAATCTATTATGTATGATGATATGGTGAATGGCTATGGCCTTAATCCCAATGTGATTGGATGTATGTGTGGTGTGCATGTTGTAATTCATAATACGGCCTGCGTGTCGTGCCTTGTATCTATTCTTACTAATTGTAAAATTAGATTTAGACTCGAATGTAACTCGAGTTTTCCTACATTGTAATGTACAAAAGAGGAATGGAGTGTCCATTGAAGAATGAAGTTACAAGAAGGATGCCACCCGCACATGATGACCGGAGGATGTGTAGGATCGATTATGTTCGCTAGAGGGGGTGAATAGCGATTCCCGGTTCATTCTTCTACCTACGTTGTTAGTTGCACAACAGAAATAATAACAAAAAGAGCAAACAACGCTAACAAACCGATTTTACTTGGTATCCACCCCGGACGGGTGACTAATCCAAGAATCCATCGGTGGATCACTCCCTGGATAACCTCCGGCTAGTCCTTGTCGCTCCTTCTGGGTGGAGAAACCTCGCCACGACACCTTGACACAATCAGGACTCTAGAGACTACTAACAAGCCTTAACCAAGCTTGTTTCATTAGGAATCTCAGCCACCACGTAGTCCTCTTTAAATAGGACTCGGACTGAAACCCTCGCTACCAGTCGACTGCCCCTAGGGCAGTCGACTGGTGCCACTGAAATTCGACCGTTGCACCCCAATGTTTAAATTCTCAACCAACTCACCAGCCACCTACCAGTTGACTGCCCCCAGGGCAGTCGACTGGTCCTAGGCCTGAGACCTTTCTGTGAGTTCCATCAGTCGACTGTGTTAGTGATATGAGAGAAGTGTCCTAAGGCAATCGCCTTATGATTGTAAAACATTTATATTAATAAATGATAATTCACTATTTGAGTATACATGCTTGTGTATTTGATTGGGATCTTAAACTCATCTACTGAATGTCCGCAATACAACTCACAGCATAAGAGAATTTGTGATGAGATCACAACTAGTGATTATCTCTAAATGCGCAAATGTGAAGTATTGAAAATATCCCTAGTCGATGAATTGATAAAAACGGACACTGTCAATTCTGTTGAGACTAGCATGGGTTATTCTCTAATCAGCTGATTCTCACTGGCTGGTGACATTGGGATGTCCGGAGATAAACATGGATGCTAGTTAAGGGAACTAGTTCATTGGAGTGACTAGCTGTAAGACTTCATATGGGAATCTACATGTAGATATGTCAATGAAGATCTTACTGCGGCTTAAGTGCGATGTTCCTTTGACTTGCGGTGTTCAAGTCATCTTGGTCATGGAGACTTATACTTTGACATCTCAAGCAAGCATCTCCAAGGAGGTGTGGACCCAGGATGATTGGGTATAAGCCGAAGTGCCCGAAGATGTTTGAACAGCCTACAAAGGATTCACCACTCCTTGCGAGGAGATGTATACCCAGGCCTATCGTCGGATTGTTACTCAAAGCCTCTGGCCAGAGCATATCATGTTAAGAGTGCGAGTCTCTTAAATACATGAGAGTAATTAGAAATCCAAAGGACGAGAAAGACACTACTTGGGCTAGGTGTGACGTAGTCAGCCTAGTGGGGACTGACACCATAGACCGTGTCCTGAACCAAGTGGGTATAAGGTGGTGAAGGGAATGAGGCACGATTCATTAGAGCTGCTGAAGGGTTTCAGAATAATTTCTTCTGGGGTCAAACCGTTGATCTTTCGATTAATTGGGGATCATGATGTACTACTAGGTGCCACTCATGATCGTTCTATAATTAATGGGTTAATTATAGACGGCCAACATAAATCGAAAGCCTATTTAGTCACACGCAATACGAGTAATCCGAGGGATTTAAAACGAGTTGAAAATTGGATTTTTCGATCAAGAGAAACAAGTCGAATCTGAGTTAGTCAGAGGCGCAATGGAAGCTAAAAATGGCTAAGTCTTTTGAAGGCTTTTTGGGCGAATTAAATGAGTTTAATTCGCGACCGGTTCGGGTCGATTTGGGCCGGCCAAAGAGGGTATTATCCCTCTTTGGGTGGCCGGCCAAGAGAGAGAATAAAACCAATTTAATTGGTTTAATTAATAAAATAAATCTAGTATGATTTGTTTTATAAATTATGGATAAATAAATTTGTATAAAGAAATTTATATAAATAAAATTTATAGAAATTTATTCTTTTATGGAAGATTAAAATAATCCATGAATTGGTTTATTTTAATTTTATAAAATCAATTATGAATTGATTTTTTTCCATAATAAGAAAGTTTATAAATTTCTTATAAAATTTATTCCATAATTTAAAGAGAAGAAGAATTAGTTTTATTATAAATTAGTTTAAAATAAAACTTGGTTTAAACGGAATAATTAGTTAAGAAAATTTATAGGATAAATTTCTTATAACTAATTCCGTTTAAAGGGAGACTTAGCAAAGAGTTGCTACTATATAAAGGACCCAAAGGCTAGCCCTTTATTCACATCAATCAATTAATCAATAATTGATTAAGAGTTCCCTCTCTCTCTCTTTTATTCTTCTCCCTCCCATTCTCCCCACCTAGGGTCGGCGCCCTTCACTTTGTGAATTAGGGCCGGCGCACCAAGCCCTCCTCCAAGGGTGAAGTTGGCGTGAGCTACAAGAAGAAGGAGAACCCGAACACGAAGAAGAAGAAGCGGATAGCGACTCCTCTCTTCTCGGAATTTGATTCCGTTATTTCATCGGTTAGTTTTTCCATTATTTCTCTTGTCCTTCTAGTTGTGCCTTCCGAGAATCTAGTAGTTCTCGTCGGCACAAAACTCGTGACTTTGCGAAGTCATCCCGAAGAGAACTCGGCGTGGACGCGAATAGAGGCGAAGCTTCCAAGGGACGCTACGGTTGGATCTCGTCCCTTTCTTCAAGTTACGCGAGGTATAAAAGTAAATTAGTTTACTTTTCCGCAAACTTTTATTTCATGATTATGTCGATACACTATAAGGTTGCATGCTAGATACGAAGTTAAAATAATTTAGGAAATTATTTTATGCAAACTCTTCCGCTGCACGTAAAAATTTTAAATTTTACGAACTCGTATCCTTGTCGACATGCACCCGGTCCCAACAGACTGCCCCCAGGCCAGTCGACTGGTCTACTCACCTACCTAAGGTTACCCTTCTTAAGTACATTCCACTCCGCACTCAACCCCTAGGATTTCCCGAGTACAATCACACAACACTCGTACCCTCACGACTCGATTGACTCCTCTTCAGCAGCCTCGACTGTTACCTTCGCGCCCTCTTCATCTTCAGCTCCAGTCCCTCGGATGCACGCAACCCTCTAGCTTGCCTCCATGCCATCCTTCACGCATGGCTCGAAGTCCACGCCCATCAGCTCATCGTCCCTGCTGTCCAAAGTCCCTCGGATGCGCACGCAAGCCTCCAGTTTGCCTCCATGCCATCCTTCACCGTACCGAGGTCGTCTAGTCAAGTCCATATGTGTAACCTGTACAATCTGCACACTCAACATACACATATGAGATAACAAGGATAAACCTAACTTAAACCCTTTGCCCAATCATCAAAACACTTGGTCACTCCGGACCACAGATTGCCTCAACAATCTCCCGCTTTTTGATTTTTGGCAATACGTTTAAGTTAGGGAAACAAGATAGTAGTCAATAGCAAAAATAATGCATATGCAATGCAAAATGGATCCTATCCCAAGGCATCCCACACCTAACCCTCCATGTTAGGACTTTTCACACCTAACTTCCCAAGTTAGGATTTTTCACCAAAACGGGCTTTTTTAAAGCTTCTCCCAAGCTCCCCCTACATTGGATTTACAAAAGCTTTTTAAGAACCTCTCCAGGGTTCCCCTTACGCCAAGAATGGAGCAACCATGCTCCCCCTTAATCTCAACTCCCCCTAAACCTAGGGTTTCTAGCAAAGGTGTGTTTGGTTTCCCAACTTAAACCTAACACTTCTCCCCCTTTGCCTAACATCAAAAAGTCCCTAATAATATCCCAATTATTGGTTCTTTTAATCCCCAATAATCCTAAACACAGTGTACTAGCCCCCCATACACTTGTTTTACATCATTTCGACATCAAACCCGCTGCTGATACAAAACTCAGGATTGACCAGTCGACTGCCCCCCTTAGCAGTCGACTGATACTCTGAAAGTCTGAAATTTTAGCATTTCTGACAAAATTCAGAAATGCGCTAAAAATTCCAAAAATCTCTAAAAATTTCTAAATTTTGTAGAGAGGTTTGTGGTACACATACCTACTTGGGAAAAATACATTCTAAAATGTATCTATCACCATTCCCAAGTTTGGCACAAAACCCAAAACTAGTTAAAAAGTTCAATAAACTCTTGATCTAAAGTCCTAGTTTTGGTTTCCTCTTAATGCTACTGCCAATACCAACCCACAATGCATCTCTAGCAATGATTTACATGGCAATTACACATCAAAAATCAATTTTCATGCAATATGACCCCAATGTCATATTTCCATGCATGAACCTCAAAAACACCGTGCCAAAACCCAAGAATTGAGACTCAAGTCCATCTCCCATTCTTTTGGCACACTCCATGATTTACATGGCAATTACACATCAAAAATCAATTTTCATGCAATATGACCCCAATGTCATATTTCCATGCATGAACCTCAAAAACACCGTGCCAAAACCCAAGAATTGAGACTCAAGTCCATCTCCCATTCTTTTGACACACTCCATGGTCCATCTAGACCTCTAGGAGCACCCCCTCCCAAGGTCCATTCACCATATATCCCAAAGGCTTCTAGAGCTCCCCCTTGAGCTCTTAGCCCTAGCCACCTCCCTAGATGACTCAACCATCACTAGGCCACATCGGTGTTCCACAGGTGACTCTTGGCCAACCAACTTGACACTCTTAACCTTAGACACCTCGTCTTTGGTTAAGTCTTTCTTTTTCCCTTTAAATGGCATCCCCTTGTCATTTTTGGACTCCCCCTTCTTGCCATAATCATATGTCTTCCCAGCATATTTCTTTTTGTTGGCCCTGGAAGTCTTAGACCGGTATCCCAAACCCGATCTATCACAGTTGGGTTTTATACTACCCAACACCATGTCTGAGCCCTTAGATCCAACCGTGAATCTTTCTAGGGCTTTTTCTAATATGTCAAGTCTTGCCCTCAAGACTTGATTTTCCCTTTCCAAATTTCTAACTTTTGAATCCATGTGTCGACCTTGGACATTTCTAGGCCTAACCTCCTTTCTAGGCACATTCCTTCCCTTCTTGGGATTAGTGCCATGATCCTTAGGTCCAGAGGTCTTGGGCTCATGATGCATGCTTTTCCTAAGGTTATGATCTACCTTGTTAACCCTAGTCCTATGATTATATCTAAATCCAAAGTTGTGCACAAGTAAGCAATTTTCATAGTTTCTAACATGCATGAATGAATGATTAATTCTATTTTTATCATGCATAGAGGAACTCAAATTAGAATTACATTTTAACCTAGGGTTAGGAATTACCTCCCTTACCCTTGTAGTTCCTCTTTGTTGTGAGCTTCTTCTCTTCTTTCTTTCCTCCTTCTTCCATCTCCTTAGATGCTCCATTTTCTTGATTTCATTTTTCTTTGGGCACTTGGTGTGGTAGTACCCCAATTCTCCATATGTGAAGCATCTAATCTTCTTTTTTCCTTTCTTGGGCTCCTCCAATCCTACAACCCCGCTAGATTTAAAGGAACTTGAAATGGATTTAGATTTTACCTCCTTTTTACCTTTTGGGCACTTGTTCTTATAGTGCCCCTTTTCATTACCCCCAAAGCATATAATGTGGTCCTTTTTACTTGCTTTGGTGGACGTGGAGGCTAGGTTGACTTCTTCTTCAACCTTGGATGAAGTGGATGCTTCCTCTTGTTTCGGTATTGATGAGGGTCTCTTCTCCCCCTCAATTTTTGAACTTGATACTTCCTCTTCTTCTCTTGAGGAGGTTGATGATCTTTCACTTACTTCTTCCTCCTCTTGGGCTATCGAGCCCACTTTCTCGGGTTCTTCCACTAAGTAAATTCGTGTATGGTTTTCATGGAATTCTCCTACCTTTCTCCATAGATCATATGCATTTTGATATTTCCCTACACCATTTAACACATTAGTAGGCAAAATATTGATTAATACATTAATTACCTTCTTATTTACCCTTGCTTGATCTTGTTGCTCTTGATTCCAATATCTAGGATGAAGCTTCTTTCCATGCTTGTCCTTTGGAACTTCGAAGGGCTCTTCTAGCGCAATTCTACATGCCCACTCCATTCCGAACCAAGTCTCGATCCTTGCCCTCCAAAAGTCAAAATTTTGATGATCATAGGGCAGTGGAGTGTAGATGTCTTCCCCCAATTTATCTTCCATTGTTCTTCTCATCTAGCATGTGCTCCCTTGGCGGTTAGTCCAATCGAGAGCGGTCCTTCGCTCTGATACCAATTGTAGGATCGATTATGTCTTCCAGAGGTGGGTGAATGGCGATTCCCGGTTCGTTCTTGTACCTACATTGTTAGTTGCACAGCGGAAACAATAATAAAAAAAGCAAACAACGATAACAAACTGATTTTACTTGGTATCCACCCCGGACGGGTGACTAATCCAAGAATCCGTCTGTGGATCACTCCCCGGATAACCTGCGGCTAGTCCTTGTCGCTCTTTCTGGGTGGATAAACCTCGCTACAACTGCAACGCCCGGTTTTTTTTTCCCTAAGCGTCGTTACGTTAACATGCTTAGGGCATGTAGACATCATAAGGCAGCGGAATAACTTAACTTATACATGCCCTGTTACCATTCTTAACTTATTGACATGAGAACCTTAGCATATTAACTTTGAACTTAAGCATCATATCATGTCTCACATAACATCATATCATAAGGTTCCATAAGTCATTATTCAAACATATAAGTAAATATATAGTTTCCTGGGCCAAGTCACTACGACACACATGCGTTCTTGCCCTCCTGCTGCTTCCTTCATTGTCCCCTTGAATGATCTGCGGTATAAGAAAATAAGACTATAAGCACACAGGCTTAGTAAGACTCTTTCCTACTCACAAAACCATTCATCATTCATCATCTCATAATGAGCACATAAAACATTAACATACTTGGTGCTCTACTTAGAACATAACATCTTACGTCACTTGTCGTATACATAGCATGGCATGAACATAAACACAATAACATTCTAAGCATGGCATGATACATGGCATAAACATAAACATCATAGACATTCTAAGCATGGCATAATTCATGGCATAATTCATAAACATAGTGAATATAATTCATGGCATAAATCATAATCATCGTGAACATTCTAAGCATGGCATAATTCATGGCATAAACATAAACATCATAGACATTCTAAGCATGGCATAATTCATGGCATAAATCATAAACATAGTGAACATTCTAAGCATGACATAATTCATGCATAAACATAAACATCATAAACATTCTAAGCATGACATAATTCATGGCATAAACATAAACATCATAAACATTCTAAGCATGACATAATTCATGGCATAAACATAAACATCATAGACATTCTAAGCATGGCATAATTCATGGCATAAATCATAAACATAGTGAACTTTCTTTCATGGCATAGATCATTCATTCTCATGCATACTTCTTAACATGAAACATAAGCATAAAGTCTTATCATCATAGCATAATTCATAACATGAATGGATGCATGAGTGGAATGCATATACATAAGGGATGCTTAACTTTTAAAACATACTTTTAAATGCTTAAACATAATCATCATACATCATTTGGGGTCCCCGGCTTGTACCACATACATACATCATAGCGCGCATCCCTAGCAAGTCCGAGGTCGCGAGCCCCAACCTACTAGGGTAAGGACAACATAGTCGGTAGTCCCCGAACCGAGGCGTTCTTAAGGTGCCCATCCCTGTTGCCCAGCTCCGGTAGGGCCAGAACCGTGGACAGCTATGGTAGTCCAAAATCGGGGCGTTCTTAAGGTGCCCATCCCTTGGACCCATACTTCGGTCCGGTACAAGCCCATACATAAAGTAAAATACTTTTCATGTGTCATCATTCATCATTCATTCATAGCATACTTATCATAGCATAACTTGTTACGGCTCGGCCCGTCTACTGGCCCATTTACCGGTCCTCTCGACCGTCGTACCGTCAACCATCGACCGTGCCGTTTAGCATATTTATGCCTTAAAGACATAAGCATCATCTTTCATTCATCATACTTGTCGTTCATCATACTTAACATCATAGCTGTGCCTTAAAGGCATGTACTTAACTTCATTCATAAGACATGGCATACATACATCTTATTCATAAATCATGGCATACATATGTATCATTCATAATACATGGCATGTATCATTCTTATCATGAACATAAACATAACATACTTAACATGGCATCATTTTCATTCTTAAACATGGCATCATTTTCATTCTTAAACATGGCATCATCCTCATTCTTAAACATAAACATAACATACTTAACATGGCATCATTCATATCATGAACCTAACATATCATAGCATCATTTTTATCGTGATCATAACCCTATCATTCTTATCATGACATCATTCATATCCTGAACATAAACTTATCATACTTATCATGGCAACACATAAACATATACTTGAAGTTAAAGGCTCAACCCTAACCCTTGGGTCCTTGAGGTTGGCCGAAACATATGGGGTCTCTAGGGTACTCCAAAAATTCCCAAAAATTGTATTAAACCTCTAGACATCATGAGAGTACATTAAACATCATGATTGGGATTTTTATCATCATTTTAGACCCTTAAACATGGCGGCCGAAACCCTAGGGTGTCCTAGGGTGCTTGCTTAGGTTCCTTCATGTTGGCCGAAACCCTAGGGTATCCTAGGGTAGTCCAAAAATTCCCAAAAATTATACTTAACCTCTACACATCATAAGGGAACATTAAATAACATTATCAAGATTTTTGTCATAATTATAGACCTGTAAATCCTGGTGGTCGAAACCCTTAAACTTAGGGTTCCTTGTTTTGTTTCTTTCATGTTGGCCGAAACCCTAAGGTGTCCTAGGGTACTCCAAAAATCCCCAAAAATTATACTTAACCTATACACATCATAAGGGAATATTAAATAACATTATCATGATTTTTGGAATAATTATAGACCTATAAATCATGGTGGCCGAAACCCTTAAACTTAAGGTTCTTAGTTTTGTTTCTTTCATGTTGGCCGAAACCCTAGGGTGTCCTAGGGTACTCCAAAAATTCCCAAAAATTATACATAACCTCTACACATCATAAGGGAACATTAAATAACATTATCATGATTTTTACCATAATTATAGACCTGTAAAACATGGTGGCCGAAACACTTAAGCATGAGGGTCTTGGTTTTCTTTCCTTTCAACATCAAATTCGAAAACTAACCAATATATCATGCTAAAAATCATGGAAATCATAGGGGACTATTATACCACAGTTGAGGGAGTCTTACCTTGGGGTTTCTTGAGTTTTAGACCTTAGATGGGAAGAAGAAGGAAGACTTGTTGTCTCTTGATCACCCCTAGCCTTGGAACCTTAGGAAACCTTTAGATCTTGGTGGTAGGGCCTTCTTGTGGAGTTTTCCCAAGGGAAAATCTCCCTTGTAGATTTCATCTAGGATGAGAAAGAAGGAGGAAGAGAATGCAATTGATGGAGAGAAGAGAATAACTCCCAAAACCCCCCTCTTTATAACCCATTAAGTTGGTGAATGAAGAGTCTCTCCATGACTCTTCATCTTCTTCTTAATCTCAACTTATATCCACTTCATTTCCTCATAGAAATCCCTTGCTAGGTGAGTTGGTTAAGGTTTACATGGTTGTACAAGTGGTCCAAGGTTCAGTCCTTGGCTCATGCACCTTTATTTTTATTTTATTTTCATTTCATTTATTTTATTATTTTTATTTCTTAAATTCCGAAAATCCCCCTATAATCACCCATAATTATGCCAATATTCCTAAATAAAATTCTTTTATATTTATATTAATTTTACCTAATTTATATTAATTTTACCTAATTAATACCCATTTTTGGAGCCTATTTAAAGCTCATTAGTACCTAGTTTTTCTCAATTTAAATGAGAAAACATGGATTTCTAGGCCCAATTTTACATAATTATTTCTGGGCCCCTCGGAAAATTATCTAGACATGCTCAATATTTTAAGAAAATATTAAGAGAATTTTCCGGGTCGTTACAATCCCCCATACCTCGTGAAAGTTCGTCCTCGAACTTAGAATAACTCCGAGTACTTGCGCCTCATCTCGTCCTCGCGTTCCCAGGTAGCTTCTTCGAACCGTTGACTTTGCCATAGGACCTTGACTAAGGGTACCTCCTTACTCCTCAGCTTCTTGACTTTCCTGTCCAAAATCTTGATAGGTCTGCTCTCATAACTTAGGTCCTCTTGTACTTGCACTGTCTGCGGCTCGATCACTCGGTTCATATTTGGGATACACTTTTTAAGCAGGGACACATGGAATACGTTATGGATAGCTGACATCTCTGAAGGTAGCTCCAGCTCGTATGCCACCTTACCAACTCTTTTCAGAATCAGGTACGGCCCCACATAACGCGGACTTAGCTTTCCTTTCCTCCCGAATCTTGTCACCCCTTTCATAGGAGCCACTTTCAGAAACACCCAATCTCCAACATTAAACTCCAGTGGTCTGCACCGAACATCGGCATAACTCTTCTGCCGGCTCTGAGCAGTTTCTATCCGTTGTCGGATATTCTGTATAGCTCAGGTGGTGCTGTCCATGACATCCGTTGTGAGCCCCATTTCCTTCTTTAGAATTGCAAGTGGCTGCAGAACTCCTCCGGGTCGCTGGTGTTCTGCCTTTACTTGCTGGCAAGTCATGCAAGTACTAACATGCTGAGCCACATCCCTCTTCATACCTGACCACCAAAACTTCTCTTTCAGATCCTGATACATCTTGGTGGATCCTGGATGCATTGAATAAGGGGTTCCGTGAGCTTCTTCCAGTATCTCCTTCCGAAGCTCCGGATCCTTAGGGATACATAGACGATCCCTGAGGTAAAGTACTCCCCCTTTGGCGATATGAAAACCATCGCCCTTTCTTTCTAGGATCTCCTGTTTTATTTTTTGAAGACTCAGATCACCATCTTGTCTTTCCACTATGTTCTCAAACAGCATGGGTGATATTGTCATGGTGGAAAGCCGCCCGGAGATGACTTCGACCCCAAAATTCATCATTTCTCTTTCGAGTGGTCGGGATAATTTAGATATGGACATCAAGGGGCACTTGATTTCCGGTTGAGTGCGTCGGCCACCTTGTTCGCCTTCCCTAGGTGATAGAAGATCTTGTAGTCATAGTCTTTTACCAACTCAAGCCATCGGCGTTGTCTCATATTCAGGTCTTTCTGAGTGAAGAAATATCGCAGACTCTGGTGGTCTGTATAAATTCGACACTGCGCTCTATATAGATAATGCCTCCATATCTTAAGAGCGAAACCCACCGCAGCCAATTCCTGATCGTGAGTGGGGTAGTTCTGCTCATGTCCCTTGAGTTGCCTAGAGGCATAAGCAATGACCTTACGACTCTGCCTAAGTACAGCTCCAAGTCCTAGCTTGGAAGCATCGCCGTATATATCGAAGTTCTGATTATCTCTTTGACATATAATTGGCTAATGTCATTATTAACTCCATGATATAATTATATGCATATATCATAGTTATATACTTATTTTAATTATGGGTAAACCTAATAATAGTATGCTTCCGAATATTAGTTCTCAACCCGAGTTACGAATTATATTAGTTGTATGATTATTATAGAATAGGTGAGATCCTACTTATTATATTACCATAAAATAACTTAAGGTAGTCTTATATATTATATATAAGATATCAGTGACCCATAACCTATAATAAGTGTTAACATAATTAGAACCCTACCCTATGCGTCCCTACCTAAGTTATACCATATGACCTATACCATTAATTATATCAGTATTAATATCATGGAACTAATGCTATACGCTAACATAGGTGAGAGTGTTAAAATCTCTTGTGGGTAGGCTATCAGATAATTTTCTACATGTGACTATATTATAGATTATACATACTATCATAAATTATAGTTTCTTTTCTACGCCTATATTATTCTAAATATTTAATTCCTAAAATAAGATAAAGTATCATTTATCGTTACATATCGTAATGTACTTTTCATCATAAATATCATTCATACTGGCATACCTTAAAATCATAAGACATCTTCCTACCATAAGACATGAAAAGAGGTAATTACTTGGAAGCGGCAGGAAGAGGGCTTGATGTGTGTGTAGTGAGATGGTAACTGCTCTGATACCAACCTATAAAGCCCGCTTTTTTTTTTCCTAAGCGGCGTTACGTTAACATGCTTAGGGCATGTAGACATCATAAGGCAGCGGAATAACTTAACTTATACATGCCCTGTTACCATTCTTAACTTATTGACATGGGAACCTTAGCATATTAACTTTGAACTTAAGCATCATATCATGTCTCACATAACATCATATCATAAGGTTCCATAAGTCATTATTCAAACATATAAGTAAACATATAGTTTCCTGGGCCAAGTCACTACGACACACATGCATTCTTGCCCTCCTGCTGCTTCCTTCATTGTCCCCTTGAATGATCTGCGGTATAAGGAAATAAGACTATAAGCACACAGGCTTAGTAAGACTCTTTCCTACTCACAAAACCATTCATCATTCATCATCTCATAATGAGCACATAAAACATTAACACTTGCTTGCTCTACTTAGAACATAACATCTTACGTCACTTGTCGATACATTAGCATGCATGAACATACATCATATAACATTCTAAGCATGGCATGGATACATGGCATAAACATAAACATCATAACATTCTAAGCATGGCATAATTCATGGCATAATCAAAACATATGAAGGCATAATTCATGCATAAACATAATCATAGTGAACATTCTAAGCAGGCATAATTCATGGCATAAACATAAA